>PVJH01019019.1:0-43808 GCA_004026705.1 Nesogale talazaci
TCAGGGTCACCTCTTCTCAGTTGAGTCTGCAGGCATCACTCCCTCTCTGGCCCTCAGCCACTTGTTCCTTTGGCATCTGCTCTGCCTGTGCAAATGTCAACAAGCTCCTTTAGTGCTGACGATAAGTGCCCAAAGAGCACTCTGCTCTGCCCGTAACTCCAGCCTTAAAGTGTTCTAGTTCCAGAAGTCGGTAAGGATCAAACACTCAGATTATGGGCCTGGAGTCAACCTACTCCACCTGTGAGCCTCTTTAGCGTGGCTAGCTCAGTGGACCAGCAATTTGTCCTCACTGCTCTTTGTTCTAGCAACTGATCCCCCTGCTGTCACTGCTTCTCTTTCATCTCTTGCCATTTCTGCTGCTATAAGTCTGTCCCAAGACAGGATTCTCAGGGTCCAAAGGACATGCTGCACTCTTGGTTCTTCTTTCTTGATTGATTCTGAGGTGCCAGTTAGGATGAGCTATTTTTGGAACCCAGTAGGACAACGTGGATCAATGGGAGGCCAGACGAGTTCTAAACATTCTACTTGCATCGAATTGCATTCTGCTTGCTTGCATCCAGTCACGTGGTGGGTGTTATGAAGATCACAGAAAGAAGTGCTAGAGCAAGCAGTTCAGAGCACCAAAAACATCTTTCTTTTCTCTCCTCTCTGTAAAAGCTAATGAGCTACTGTGAAGATTCACTGAAACTCACTGCTCCCGATTCAGTCCAGTTCCAGGTCACCTGCACACGTACTACCTCACCTTCTGATCCCATCCATGAGAGCTAATCAGCACACACAGCCCAAGGGCTCAGTAATAGCTGCAGGCTTCTGGGTCCCTGCTGCACCCTTTTCTTTCGATCTGCTGGCCAAAAATGCAGGAATTGCCTCTGCCCTCCTGGGGAGACCACCCACGAGGGCTTACTTACAAATGTCCCCTGGTCCTCATCACTTCTGTCCTGCTGGCTCACACTCCTAAAGACTAGTGGGAATGAATCATAATTTCATTATAACAAGATGCTTATGTATGAAAAGACCCATAAAGGAAGGTATGGGCAGGTTCTCAACTCGGAGCTTCCATATCACCCAAAAGGCATGAACTACTATCCCTCTTATACTAATACTTCATCAACTCAGGTAGTCCCTAGAGCTTTGGGGTTCAGAGCCTGTATTGGACTTTATTATATAGAAATGATTGATCAGTTGTTTGGCTCTCTCCTGAAGCAGACAAAAACACACACATACACTCCTATCTAGTCAGCTCCAACTACCAGTGTCCCCCTAGGACTAAATAAACTGGTCTTTTAGATTTCTAAGACTGTAAATCCTTATAGGAAGAGAAAGATCTCTTCTTTCTCACATGGAGCAAATGGCGAGTTGGAACTAACGACTTTGCGGTTAGCAGTCCAATCCTTAACCCACAATGCTACCAGGGCTCCTTCCTTTCTGAAAGTAGGCATTGATGAAGTTTCTTCTGGGATAGCTTCAATTGATGCAGAAGCTTTGGTGATGTAGTGGTTGGCCATTGGGCTGCTAACCACAAGGTTGACAGTACAAAACCACCAGCTTCACCTTGTGAGAGAGATGAGGCTTTCTAACACCTCCAGAGAGCTACAGACTTAGGAATCCATTGGGGCAGTGGCCTACTGGGATGCCAGGAGTAAGAATTGACATGATGACAGTGGGCTTAATTTTTTGTTTTGGTCTTCCTGGTCTTATCAGCCTCAACCTGAGTCACCTCATTAGCATAAATCCTCAGGCTATGGGTCTGATTGATAAAAGCAATTTTTTTCCTTTCCCAAAATCATTTTTTTATTTTATTATTGTTTTTTTTTTTTTTAGGCATCACTGCCTGCAGGTGGTGGGAGTAGGAAGCCCAGCCTTTGCTCCTGGGAGCTGGAATTGAACCTCCAACCCAGTGGTCCGCAGTCCGGTGCACAACCACTACGCCACCGGGGCTCAGTCCTTAAAAATCATTTTATTGGCAGCTTATATACCACTTTTATCACAGTCCACCCATCCAGTGTGTCAAGCACATCTATACATTTGTTATCATCATCATTCTCAAACCATTTGCTTTCTATTTGAGCCCTTGGTATCAATTCCTCCTTTTGTTCCCAATAAAAGCACTTTTTAATTATGAGGGAAATTCCAAGGTTTTGAAGGTTCTGTCTCAGGAACTACAGACAAAGACCTGGTTGCTGAGGTAAAGTTCATAGTATGCTCCACAACTATTAAAAGCAAACTGGTATCTGAAGGGTTTATAAAATACATAAATGTCTACCATCAAGGTCAGAAGGGATGAGGGAAGAAAATAGTAATGGGCTGGTGAAGGATTATTACATTATTCATAAAATAGTATACTATTAGAAGGCACAATATAAGTTAGGGGCACTTGTTAACAACCCTTGAGCCATCTCCAAGGGGGAAAAAGCCAAGCAATTTGGTGCGAAAAACAGGTGAAAACATTAATAATTGTAACAAAGTATTATAGTCAAGGTTAACGGAATGTGAGGTATACACTGAGGTGGACCAATACATTCAGAACTCAAAAAAATACAATATTTTTGAGCAGGTGCCATAAAGTAAGTACTGAAGAAGTTGACCAGAGTTAAGACAGAGGGTTGAGAAAGAACATTCAGGAGACATATGTAAAAGGACCAAGCAAGCTGAGGGAGTTTGCTCCCATAGGAAGAGATTGATGGGAGTCGGCTTGTTGGCCCATTTGCAAGGGTTTGGGTTTTATTTATATTGAGTTGCAATTCTCATTGAGGGCTGCAATCCTTGATCTTCATCAGCAAGTGCTTCAAGTCCTTCCCATTTCCAGTAAGCAAGGTTACATCATCTGCATATCATGAGCTCTTAATAGGCCTTCCTCCAGTCCTGATACAACATTTGCTAATATCAGCCAGGTCTCAGCTGATATTCAGCGGAATGGCTTTCCACTTGTGTTTCGGTGGAACCCAATTCTCAACTCTTCTGACTGAAACAACCTCATCTAATAGATTACAGTAATCGTTATTATTGACTTTTGACAATTTGCATATGTTTTTCTTTTTCAGAAGTCTCCCTACATCCACTTTCACTTGTAGATACCATCAAAGCCTGTTGCAATCTCTTTAAATTTTATTTTTAACTCATTTTATTTCATAAGAAATTATGAAAGAAGTTAACTGCAAAGATTGTATCACTCAAGTTTATATTGTGCTTTCAATTCAGGGTGTCCAATTTTAAAATGCCATTCTCTTTCAAATCCGCGCTCAGGACAAAAAAAAAAAAGAGGAAGTCAGGTCTGAGGAAGACAAGACACATGGGTCTTTCTCCTCCCATTAAGTTAGAGTCTCGGGAATCCACGAGGGTTGTTCTACCCTCTGCTGTAAGGTCACTATGAGTTTGAATCAACTCGATGGCAGCGAGTTTGGGTTTATCAAGTCTCCTCAGATCCACAGTGACCTTGTGTGTTCCCAAGTACAAGTTTCCTGGATTGGATTCCCAAAGTCTGTGATCTTTAGGGAAACAAGCTGTTGGGCTTTGCCTCTGCAGTCCTTCCAGGTAGTCCAAACAGCCCACCTTGAAGTTAGTACTTTAGTGCAACTTCTGTTACCATGTGTGGCGGTGATGTACTTTGGTGTCAATTTCATGATTGGGAGTGTAGGGGTGGAGTCTAGCCTGTCACTCTGGAGAGAGGCAGTGAGACATCTGTGTGGGCATGGCTTTCTCTGAGAATCCTGGAAAATCTTGTGCTATTTCTCCCATGGAGATGAGAGATTATTGACTCAGTCTCTTGGAGACACTCTACTGACCCCTGGTGAGCCATCCCAGAAGAGAGGAGTCAGATGAACCTACCCTGATGCAACCACACCTCTGAAGCCAGAAAAGCCACATGGAGAGCCCTGCCAGTGCTGAGATGCTTCTACCACCACTGAATACATAAGACTCTGCTCCCACTGCCCTGTGATCGTCCTGGCATCATTGTATGTGTTTCATGAGTCTGAAGAGGACTTATGGATTGGTGTCAGACATATGGGCTAATATTAGATATATGGACTTGGACTGGACTGGGTTGGGATGCTTTCTCAATGTTCCATTCCTCTCATATATAAACCTCTCTCTTGTATACATATGTGAGTTTATGAATTTGTTTCTCTACCCAGACTAACACACCACTAATGGCACTCTTTCTGTGTTTCTGTGGAGCTTCTACACTACAGCATAAAAAGGTTCAGCCAGGGATGACTAGCAAGGAAAATATGCAAGATGAGACTCTTGCCACCAAACACAGAGAGCAAATTTTTAACTTGAGTGTCAGGATATAAACTTGAGTGATAAAGTCTTTGCCAGTTGCTTCTTTAACAATTCCTTATAAAATGAAATAAGTTAAAAAAAAATTTAAAGACACTGCAACAGGCTTTGGTGGTATCTATAAATGGGATCACCTTATATGTGTTAATTTAGCCTATTTTAAAAATATATCAATAATATGCTGTACACACTATTTGTATCACAAAAACCTTTTAATAGGGCTGAGCCTCAGTGGCATCGTGGTTGAGTGCGGGACTGTGGCCCACTGGCTTGGTGGTTCAAATCCAGCAGCAGCTCTCCAGAAGCAAGGCTGGCCCTCCCTTCCCACCAGAGGGCAGTGATGCCTAAAAAAAAAACACCTTCTAATAATACCATTAAGTTATTAATATGCATTGTATTTTTATGTCCCTTTTTATGGCTAGAAGTCTTTATTGATAGCAATGGTGAGAAAGATATGACAGCTTCTGCTTTGGAAGCACCATTCTGAATCTGACAGGCAGCCTCAGAAAGCTTTATGTCCTCTTTTTAGCTTGTATATCCATAGGGTATTTGAATGAAGTTACTACACATAATTATTTGCTCTCCATTTTTAGGTTCCTTGACTCTTTCTTGTATCTTCTTTAAAATAAGAAGCTATTGTCCTGGAGTATTTTCCCACACAATAGTGAAGGTAAGATTAAGAGGCATCATTATTTTTCAGGTCTAGGTTGGTCTTTAAACCTGGGGTTATGAACGTCTGAGAGCCTGTTCTATCAGAAAGAATTCATGATGTGGCGACAGACTTCTGCTAGACCTACATTATACTGACATCTGCTGGCCGCTAAGAGGTCATCATTGCTGGTAATTAAAAGAAACCAAAGCCATTGCCTTCAGTTGACTCTGACTCATAACTACTGTGATAGGTAGGTTTATTGTGCCAACCTGGTCAATGACTACATGCGGAGTTAACTGAAGGGCAGAGAGATAAATGACTTGGCGAGCCTTGCCTTTTTGTCTCTTACTCTTTAATGATCCGACCAGTGTGTGAGTCCTTTAGCTGGTTCTCTGCTCCAATCTGCAGGTTACACTCCCGGGGGCCACCTAGCCCATGGCCTATGTGGCTGTACTTTGAGGTTCCTTCAAGACCTGCTTCCCCAGGCTACTGAAGTGTGCATCACTTGAGCTAGGCCTGTCAGACCCTGTCATCTGGCTGACTCTTGGTGATCTGCCTTGCTGTCTGCTGCCTATGGCCAGATAATCTGAATTGGTCTACAGAGGACGGCCCAGTGGCGCGCAAGACTTGAAGGACAGCCAGTGTATTAACTGTCTCATGGAAGTGAGTTGCACTGAGCCATTTGTACTGCTTTATAGGTTAGCTGTTTATTTCTTATGCTATATATACATACATAATTATTAGTGTCTTGGTTTTGTTTCTCTAGAGAATCATGTCTAACATAGCTACTCTCACAGGGCAAAACAGAAATGCACTATAGGGGTTCCAAGAGTGCAATCTTAACAGAAATAGACTGCTCCATCTTGTTCCAGAAAATCCACCCCCTGAGTTTCTCCTGCCCTTGGTTAGTAGTTGAATTTCACCACACTGCAGGACTGCCCCCATCACAGGGATGAGGTCAGCCAATCAAAGACAGACCTCAGGGTGGTGTGCCCTGATTGTGCTACATGTAGTTTTTATTCTGTTTTCAAGACTTCACGCAAGCTATGTATCTATTTCTTTGGACAGCAATGTCCATAGTCAAATTGCTTTTCTCTACTTCCATTTTGTTCATTCTACCAGCCTTCTGTACGTTTTCTTATACTGTATTTCACATCTATTTCCAACACCAGCAGTGACACCCATGGTGGATGGATTTTCACTTTCTTAGCTTTAAGACACATGAGGAAAAAATGTCTGGTGACCTTCCCAAAATCATCCAGTGAAAGTCCTGCAGTTCATGACAGAATATCATCAGATTTGGTGCTAGAATGGAGGGCACTCAAGATGCAGTGACCACAGCAAGGGACAGGAGCATACCAGTGATGGTGAGGGTGCAAATGGTATCAGGCAGTCCTGTTTCATTGTGTTGTACAGGGGATATCTTCAGCTTCCCCCTCTACAGAAGCAAAGCCAGTAACACTGAGAGATGTGGGTACATAAAACATTTACCTCAAAGAAAATGGTCACAGTTGTTGCTAGGTGCCAGCTGCTGGGTTCTCCCTCACAGCAGCCTTAAGTATAACAGAACAAAAACACGGCCCTATCCTCTGTGATGCTCACAATCATCATAGCTTAGTCCTTTGATTCAACCATGGTGCCATTCCCTCTGCTAGAGGGTCTTCCCCTTTATTGCTTGACATGGAAAGTACACAGAAAGAACTCTCATTACCCACCTTTCTAAACGTATTGGGGATAAATGTCTTGCAAAACAGACAAGCTCATTTTTCTGGCAGTCCTTTGCTGAGAAGTAGTCTATGACTTAATATGGCCCCTTTAGTCACATTCCCATATTGTGATGTGTAGACACTAGCCTCTATGCTTATGGGTAGGCTCTCATTTTGGAGGGAGTCCTCTGTTACTGGATTGGACTGTATTTTCAGACTCTGCTTTACTGGAGGGTGTATCATAAGTCACCCTCTTCTGCTTTTGCTGGGGGTATGGTCAGCTGAAAGATGAAAACCATGTCTCCATCAAAGCATTTCTATTTTTTTGTGTGACCTCTGTTTCTTGACTGAGCCTTGACAGAAACAAGAAAACCTACTTTAACTTCAGAGATAGCTGACTTCTGACTTTGGACATTGCCTTTGGCTTGCCTCTGTCTGACCTTTGAACTTAGACCTGAACAGCAGCCACAACCACATGAGATATCTCCTTCTGAAAGTTGTAGCAAATTACAGAACCCAGGGGGTTGAGGGCATAGTCTAGGGAGGAGTAGGGTAGGGGACAGAGATGGAGCTGTATAACATCTTAGAAGTGCTAGGCTTTTGAAATATCTTTCATCTCTAACTCCTTGGGACAAGTCTGTTTTGATTCTTCTGAAAGAAAGTATGGCACCATTGTATATTCAATAGTCCTCACTAACACCATAATGTAAAAGCAGCAGATCTTCTACTATCCAGCCGTGGGGGTACATATGAGTTGCTAGAAAATGCCATGGCTTTACTGTCAGTTTGTCAGACAGTGGTGACTGGACTCTTACTGTGTGACACTGGAAGCTTTGCCACCAGGACTTCAATACCAGTAGAGTCACCATAGTGGGCAGATTTCAGTGGAACTTCTAGATGAATGCACAGAGGGAAGGAAGAAGAGGAAGTCTACTTCAGAGGATTCACCACGAAAAAGCTTGCAATAGAAGCCCACAGTTGATCTTAATGATGGAGAAAGGACAAAACATTTGGGAATTTCATTTGCTGTTGAAGCAGGATTCAAAATGTGAAACAAAATAGCTGCAAACATCCATTAATGATAGGCGGTATGAATATGAATCTAGGAAAATTACATCTGTCACCAAAAATGAAATGGAAAACACAAAGATCGCTTTCCCTAGGCATGATTGAGTAGAACTGGTCATTTTGAATGCTGGGAATGACATCAAAAAGAACAACTCAAGATCACTTTAAAGTATAATGTTGTCTAGAGGCCTCAATGGAAACCAGGTATGGCATATACTCATTTATATTATAAGCCAAGTTTTTTGGCATTATAAATGCAGCTTTTGTGGTAAAATTAGGTGTCTCAACTGATATTCAGGTTGGCTTATACTCAAGTGTACATGGTAATATGATTATAATTCAAAATGATGAATCAATTACTAAAGCCAACAATAAAGAAATGGATGCATTTTATCAGCTTTTACAGTGTAAAGTTGAGCAGGCCTCTTACCAGATTTTATTAATTGCTAGTGATCAGAATTTATGAGTTGGAAATGAGGACAGGTACCCATGACTATTCCTTGCTATTACCTTCCTTCAACAACATAGAGACTACACATGTGAACTTTTCCAGATGGAATACACAAAGCCAAATTGACTATATCTGTGATAAGAAATGAGAAAATAAATGAGCCACACAATAAAACAGTCAAGACATAGCTCCAGAAGACACACCAAAATACTATAATAAATATCTGCAAAGACTTGGAATTAGAAAATCAAAAGGGGGCTGAGCCCTGGTGGTATAGTGGTTGTGTTCAGGACTGCGGCCCAGAGGGTTGACAGTTCAAATCCAGCGGCAGCTCTCCAGGAGCAAGGCTGGGCTTGCTGCTCCCACCAGGGCAGGGATGCCACACACACACAGAAAAAGAAAATCAAAAGGGAAGAACATGATTCACAAATCTGAAGCTGAAGGAACTGAAAAAAAAATTCAAGTCTCAAGTCTACGTATTGAAGGATTCCATGGCAAAATATTGAATGATGCAGGAAGCATTAAAAGAAGATGGAAGGAATATAGAATCACTGTACCAAAAAATTGGTCAATATTCAACCATTTCAACCTGGGACATTCAATACATGGATGGTATTGAAGAAAGAAATCTAAGCTACAATGAAGGCAAAAAAAAAAAAAAAAAAAGCCTCCCAGAATTGACGGAATCTCAACTGAAATACTTCAATGAACAAGCACAGTGCTGGAAATGCTCACTTGTATATTTATTTTATGCCAAGAAATTTGGAAGTCAGCAACCTGGTCCCCCAATTGGAAGAGTTATTTGTGCCCATTTAAAAGAAAGGTGAGCCAAGAGAATGCAGAAATTATCTAACAATTTCATGATTATCACATGCAAGTACAATTTTGTTGAAGATCATTCAACAATGGTTGCAGCAGTACAAAGACTGAAGCAGCCTAAAATGCAGACTAGATTCAGAAGAGGGCATGGAATGAGGAATATTATTGCTGTTGTCAGATAGACCTTGACTGGAAGCAGAGAATACCAGAATACTTGTGTTTTATTGACCATGCCAAGGCATTTGACGATGCAGATCTTGACAAACTATGAATAACATTGAAAAGAATGAGAATTCCAGAACACTTAATTATGCACATACCTAGACCAAGAGGAAGTCATTTGAACAAAGCAAGGGGACACTGGATAATGTAAAGTCAGGAAAGTACGCATTGAGTTATATCCTTTCTTTACACTTATTCAATTTGTGTGGTGAGCAGATAATCTGAAGAACTGCACTACATGGCAAAGAATACGGAACTAGGATTAGAGGAAGGCTCCTTAACCAGCATTGCCATTCAGATGTCACAGCCTTGCTTGCTGAAAGCCAGAGGACTTAAAGCACTCAGTGAGGACCATCAAAGATGGCAGTTTTCACTGCAATGTAAGTGAAGAAAACAAAAGTCATTACAACAGGACCAATAGGCACTATTTCATGATAGAAAAGAATGGAGTTGTCAAGGATTTCATTTGACTTGAATCCACAATCAAAGATCATAGAAATAGTGGCCAAGAACTGAAATGATGCCCTGCACTGGCCAGCTCGGCCTCTGTCATCTTTCCTCTCTTGGCTTTTTCCTATGGACTCTTGTAAGATTCTATACCACCTACTCTGTTGATAGGGGTAGTGATTAAGTGGTAAAAGGCTATCCTTCTCTATGGGAGACAAGGTTCAATGACTAGCCATTAACAGCTCATGCATAGCCACTACCCATCTGCCAGTGAAGGCTTACATGTTGCTAAGATGCTGCACAAGTTTCAATGCAGCTTCCTGATTCAGAGAGCCTCACCATGGACATGTTTCCACAAATTAGCCAATGACCACTCTATGAATCACAAGAGTGTAATTCTGCTGTTCGTGGGGTTGTCATGCATTATGGGGCAGCAGTTAGTAACCACACATGTTGATGACTCTACAGTGAGAACTCACCCTGAACCTCCCTCTGTGTGCTTGGAATTGAGGGCATCCCTTGGATTTTGTTCTGGGCATCTTTATGCACCTTCTTATATCCTCCCAGTGCACTTTTAGCTCCAGCTGTTACTATGGCAACCAGCTGCACACAGGAGAAGAAGATAGCCCCTGCCCCCTGGGCCCTGAACACTTCTTACCTTTTGCTTCAGAACTTTCCTGCTGAAAGAGTTGGCATCTCTGCAGAAGCCCCCTCACCACCTACGTTGGAGCTATCTTGCTACGGAGGAAGCAGGTAGTTGATATATCCTGAGGTAACAGTGAAGAATGCGGGTGACGGGAGATGTGAGGTGGTAGACCAACACTCTCCTGTCCTTCTGTAGCAGTATTCAATTCAGATATCCTCAAGGCCACTCAATTCAATAAGCACTCCCTTAAATTGCCTTTGCTCTTTCTGGTTAGAATTTCATGTCCCTCGTCTGCCTCCTGGACCACATCCCCAAATAAATGATCTCTATTGTGACAGATTTGGCTTTTGGGAGAAACCCAAGCTAATTTCTATGGAGAAAAGGTCCTTGTGAGTTTCCATGGCTGCTACAACAAAGAACCGCTGGGAGATGTTATATCTGAGCTGAGACCTCAACCTCAAGGGTAAGGAATCACAACATGCAGTTGAACAGATGTGGAAGCAAGTTTGAATAACAAGTTGATAGAGAAAGTGTGATAATACTGGGGTGCAGGCTAGATGTGTTGGGCATACTGACCATTGTACACTTCTGCGACTCGCTTCACCAGAATCTCTCAAATGTGCCACAGCAGTAAAATCCATGCACCCCTCCATCACTCACCTGTCCTCACATGCTTTTAGTACACAGTTTGTCAAGCAAGGGTCTTTTTTTTGCAAGAATAAATCAGAGTCTATATCCTGGAAGGATTTCCCAAGGCTGCTCTTCATCCACCTGAAACTTACTGGAAGAACCCATCCAAGTATCCTGGACTTCCACAGTAACATTTCTTGTAGCTGTCAATGTTTATTCTGAATAGCAGATTCCATTCTTCATTTCTAAGGTCTCTGGAGTTGGGCTGACCCACAAAGGTCATTGTTCTGATGTGATGTTTTAAACCTTGAACGTTGAACTGGCTGGTTTCCTAAGAATCACCTTGAAGTCAAACAGTATTCTTGCTAGTGAGGAAAGGGGTTTACCTTGCACATTGGTAGATGGAAGCTGTATCTACCATAAATGATTATGCAAACTCCATTTCCCCAGTATTTTCCATGGCTCTGTCAATAAAATGAGGTATAAGACTCTTTGGCAGTTCTTTTCATTTCAGAATACCTTTGCTAAGGAGTGTCAGTGGCAATGTAGGTTAAGGTGCTGGGCTATTAAACACAGGTGAGTGGCTCAAACTCATGTGGGGCGATAGCATTCTGTAGAGAACTCCACAAATGGCTAATTCCTGCATGAATTCTTCCACCATTATACTCTGATGCTACAGTCTGTCCAACCAGGTGGTCTGGAACTCTTTCTGTGGACATGACCTCAGCGTGGACACAGGTTCCCCTAGGAGTTACTGACCTTCAGAGGCTATGGTATTCATGCAATTTCATGTCAACTTAATAAATAAGCCTGGGGGTGGAGTTTACACTGTCAACCAGATCACAGTCTAATGATGCCTCCTTGTGGGTAACATCTTATCATGATGATTCTGGGAACTGAGAACGTCTTTCTTAATTCTGCCATCACAAGAGAATGAGATCTCAGTCTCTCTCTCTCTCTCTTCTCTCTCTCTCTCTCTCTCTCTCTCTCTCTCTCTCTCTCTCTCTCTCTGCCTTCATCTTCCTATGAGCAAGCCATGTGCAGCTATGCTGAGACCTAAGTGAGCCATGTGGTGGAGACCTATGGAGATAGTCCTGTGATGCTTCCACTGCCATTGGATTCACAAGGGTTTTCACCCACTGGCCTGTGATCTTCCTGCATTTGGCATCATTGTGAGTGGCAATGTGGATCTGAAGAGGAATTTATGGACTAGTATCAGACATATGAGCTAATATTGGACCTGTGGACTTAATCTGGATTGGCGTGGGATGCTTTCTCAGTATATAATTGCTCTTTGATATAAAAGTCTCCTACACATATGAGTGTCTCTGATTTTGTTTCTCTAGTCAACCCAGCCTAACACAGAGGCACATAAGCACACAGTAAGAAAAAAATGTCTACTTGTGTTTGTGATTCAAACGGTAGCAATATTTGCATGGATCTGACATACATTTCCTTATTGACATTTCTCTATATGCTAAAAGCAGCCGTGGTGTAAGAGTTTACCTCATTCAGTCCAACATTCGGCATTTAGCTTTGGGACCATAGGCAAGTCATTTAATGGTCCCCTTCACTTATAGGATGGACGTAATTTTTGTGGTAGTTAGAAAATTTTATGTCGATTTGAAGATTTATAAAAGAGCATTCAATCTGTCAATCAGGTCACAGCCTGATGGTGCCTCCTTATAGACATGGCCTTCTCATAAGGAGATACCTGGGAACCTCCCTATTTTCCTGCTGGTGGACCCTGATTTTTGCCAGAATTCTGTGATGCATCCACCACCATCAAATCTACAGGACTCTGCAACCATCAGCCTGTGATCCTCCTTCATTTCACATCATTCATTGCATATGGTTTCATGAGTGTGAAGAGGGACTTATGGACTTGAGTTGGACTGGGCTGGGTTATTTTCTTGATATTTAATTGCTTCTTGATATAAAGCTCTTTTGTACACATATCTGCGTCACTGAATTTTCTTCTCTGTTTAACCTGTTCTAGTACAATCTTGCCTGCTTTACTGTTGCTAGGTGCTGTTGAGTCTGTCATCGAGCTCTGACCCAGAACAACCTTATGTACAACAGAAGTAAACAATTCCCCGACCTGTTCAAATCTCACAATTGTTCTTATGTGTGAGTACACGGTCACAGTCACTGTGTCAGTCCATCTTGTAGCAGTTATTCCTCTTTTTTACTGCCCCTCTGCTATACCTAATAGAATGTTTTTCTCTAAGCACTGGTCCTTCTTGATGTCACATCCAAAGTATGTAAGATAAAGTCTTTCCATCCTTGCCTCTAAGGAGCACTCTGTCTGTACTCCCTCCAAGACAGATTCATCTATCCTTTCGCAGGCCATGGTACTTTCAAGAATCTTCACCAGCACCCAATTCAAAGGCACTGATTCTTTTTTTTTTTTTATCTTCCTTACTCAATGTCCTACTTTCACATGCATATGAGGCCCTTGAAAACCCCATGGCTTGGGTCAGGCACGTCTTAGTTCTCAAAGTAACAGTCTTTCTTTTTAACAATCTAAAGAGCTCTTGGGCAGGAGATTTACCTAATGTACCACATCTTTTAGTCTCTCAACTGATGTTTCCATGAGCATTCATTATGAACCTGAGAAAGACAAAATCCTTGACAACTTCAGACCTTTCTCCATTTATCATGACACTATCTAATGGTTCCATTGTTAGGATTTGGGTTTTCCTTTCATTGAGTTGTATGTAATCTGCAGTGAAGGGTGCACTCCTTGATCTTCATCAGCAAGGGCTTCAGGTTTTCATTATTTTCAGCAAGCAAGGTTGTGTCATCAGCCTGCCTCCAACCCTGATGCCACATTTTACTTCAGCTAAGCCAGCTTCTCTGACTATTCGCTCACAATGGATATTATATAAACATGGTGAAAGGAGGCAACCCTGATGCACACCTTCCTGATTTTAAGCCATACGGGATCCCATTGCCCTTTTCACATAATTCCCTCTTAATCCATATACTTGTTCTGAATGAGCAAAATTGGGTGTTCTGGAATTCCCGCTTTTCCCAAGGTTCTCCATAGTTTGTTATGATCCATACCAATGCCTTGGCATAGTCAATAAAACACAAGTAACCACCTTCCTAGTATTCTCTGCTTTCAGCCAAGATTTGACATCAGAAATGATATTCTATATCCCAAGTCCTCCTCTGAATGCAGCCTGAAATTCTAGCAGCATCCTGTCAATGCACTGCTGCAACCATTGTTCTGCTCGCATGGGCGCTTAATGATCGCGTTCTATAATTTGAGCATGAGTTCGGGTGCCTCTCTTTGGAATGGGTACAAATATGCAGCTCTTCCATTCCGTTGACCAAGCATCTGTCTTTCAAATTTCCGGCCATAGACAAGTAAATGCTTTCAGTGTTTCATCTGTTTATTGAAACGTCTCCATTCATAGTTCATCAATTCCTGGAGCTTGTATTTGGCTGATGTTTTCAGCGCAGCTTGAACTTCTTCCTTTAGTTCCATTGGTTCTTGCTCATCCGCTGCCTCCTGAAATAATCGAATGTCAGCCAGGTTTTTGGGGTCCAGGGATTCTAAGTATTCTTTCCTTCTTCTTGATGCTTCCTGCAACCTTCAATATTTTCCCCAGAGAATCTGTAAATATTGATATTTGAGGCTTGAATCTTTTAAAGTTCTTCAGTTTAAGTCATGCAGAGAATGTTCTCCCTTTTTTATTTTCTAACTCTAGGTAATTGCACATTTCATTTCCTTGTAATATTTTACTCTTCTCCAGCTGCCCTTTGAAGCTTTCTATTCAACTCTTTGACTTCAACATTTTCCCCATTGGCCTTAACTACTTCTATAGCTAAAAGTAAATTTCATAGTCTCTGCTGACACCCGTGCTGGTCTTTCCTGTCTTTTAAATGATTTTTTTTTTTTGCTGTTTTATTAAAAATGTTCTTGATGTCGTTCCACAGCTCCTGAGGTTTTCTGTCAGTGTTCAATGCAGCAAATCTGTCCTTGAGATAGCTTCAAATTTCAGATGCCATAGACTCAAGGTCATATTTTGGACTGCATGCACTTGTTTTCATTTTTGTCAGCTTCAGCTTGAACCTATGTATCAGCTGATTTCTTTTTTTTTTTTTTAACCTTATCCCTTATTACCTCCACATGCTTCAACTCCTCTGGGGAAAGCTTATATTATTGACATTATCATCAACCAAACAATAATTTCTCATTGTGCCAGAGAACTGGACACCCCACCCCTTTCAGGACACCTGGCCTTCGTGCTTCTTGACCCAACCTGAGTGCAGAGCAGCTGTGGTGAATGGTGGGGTGCTGCGGGTGTTGTGGCTACTGAGTCATTGTGTGGTGTTGCTATGCTTATTGCCGCTGTTCATTTGTTGTATTTTGAGTGTTACCTTTGTTGTGGCGGGTGCTGCCCTTGTGCTGCTTTGTTGTTGTTATTGTTCTCTTTGAAATCTCGGAATTCTGAGAGCGAGGCAGGGGGGCCCTTCAAGAACTCTAAGCATCTGAGTTTGTTATGTCCCTCTTGCCTCCCACAGTCCCTAGCGTGTACCTTCCACACTGTAAACAAGAATCCACTGAGCAATGTTCCTGCAGAATAATATCATCAAATTGAAAACAAATGAACTGTACTGGCAGGCACACAAATCGCCTGTTTGTGTAAGGGTACCTGAGACTGTAAAGCAGATCAGAAGCAGCAGACCCTACAATGGAGGCAGTGTGGTTGAGGGGCTTTGGGTCCTACACATGCCAGCAGGAACTCTGCAGCACAAGCTGAGTAACTGCCCACTCTGTCCATATCTATCCAGCACAGACTCCTCCTATCATGGGGACTTGAGGCTCACCCAGACCCCAGCCTGGGTGCTCAAAGAAGGAGGTCCCTTTGTGTCACCATTCTTTCCTCAGGAGAGCAGCTCCTGTGACCAACTAACCTGGGCACCTGAGGTAGACAACAACTTCAGGGGGGTTTCTTGCACCCTTTTCCAGGGAGAAGAGCAATGAGAAGGTCTAAAACCATTTTCAACCAGGCAACTAACCTCCAGGAGAGTGGGCAACAATGGTTCAAGGGAGCTTCGAGACTAAGACAGATTAGGAATCTGCTTTTGAAAATTAGTCAATGAAATCTTGTGGATCACAGTGGTCTGATGTGAGATCCATGGTGAGGTGGGGCAGAATCAGACAGCATTTTCTCCCATCATGCATGGGGCCTCCATGGGACAGAGCAGCTGGCAGCTCATTTTAGTCAGGGCTTCTCTCTCCACGGGTCTTCCGTACAGTGCCCCACTGTGGTCGGACATGGCCTGAGTCTGAGTTTCAACATAGGAAAGGCCCTGAGATCTGTTTCGTGGGTTCCAGGTGCCTCATCCCCAAAAGGATGCAGTGAGTCTCAGAGGTTATTGACAGCCTATGGATCTCAGGTTCTCTTGGCAGTGGCCTCTGGAGCTTCCCCCTCCCCCCCACCCCCCCACACACAGCCCCTTGTCACTGGACACTTAAGATTTGAGCAACCCACAAAAGAAGACCCTTCACTGTCCCACTGGCTGAGAGTGGCTTGGACTCTATTTCCTTCCTCCACTCAGTCACCCCAGGGCAGGTAGATTGCAGGACGTATGGGGGGGTATCCTCGTTTGCTTTGTTTTGGGGTACTCCCAGAGAGGGGCCACAGTGCCTGGGTTCTGGGATTGAAGGTCTTTCCTAACCACCATCCCAGGAGAGATAGAGGGAAGGGTCTCACAGGATTGGAAGCTAATCCTTGTGGGTTCCTCAGAGTGGATGTACTAGGAAGGAATGGGAAGCGCAGTGGTCACTTCCTGGGTGCTGATGGTGCCGGTCCTGCCCAACACTAGATATTTTATTTCATCCCTCTGAATCTCCTGCCAGCTCTGGAAGTGGTATTGCCACCATCCAATAAAGAGATGCAAATCTGGAATCCTGGAGAGGGATTTAACTGCCTGCTGCCACTCGCGATAAATGGCGATAAGTGGAGATTTGAACACAGTGTCTAATCTTCAAAGGGGGGGTTGTGATCTAAACAGAATCAGGGATTTGGGGACAGCAACAGTGTGGCAGAAAAAGTGGTTGCCACCGAGTTGGTTGTGACTCATTGTGTGTAGAGTAAAATTGTACTCCATCAGATTTCCCAACACCTGTTGGTTAGTAACTAAATGTGTCTACCATTTGTGCCAGCCAGGGACTTCAAGGGACAGAGACCATGCAAGGACATTCAGAACAAATCAGGGAAGTAGAGGGAGCCTGGGAGCCTATGCTGTGGGTTGTGGGTTTGCATGTAGGCTGTCTAGAAGGAATCCCCCCCATTTGCCAGTGTACCCCCTCCCATGCCCAAGACTGTCAGGTCCAGATGGCACCAGGTTAGCCTGTTTTGCTTATTGCCGAATTCTCAGTGCCTGCTCAATAAATATTTGGGGAATGAATGAGTCAATTCATCAATCCACCGATGGGATGGTTGACCTAGGTGGGCTGAGAACGAAGGATCCAAACTCTTGCCTCGGCACGTTGAAAATCATGGATTTCATCCAAACCTGGCTTGTTTGTCATGTGTTTGGTTTTTTCACTGTGGTATGTCCTTGGCTGGTGTAAATGGTCTGTCCTCAACATCTAACTGCAAGGTTGATGGTCCAGCCAGTGTGTCTCAGAAGAAAGGCCTGCCAGTCTAAGACAAGAAAACCCCCGTGGAGTCATTCTACTCTGTAACACATGGGAGAGCCACGAGTTGGAACTGATTCAACCGCAACAGGTCTGGTTTGTTTTTCCCATCCAGGCAACACCATCTCCAGTGGTCTTTATGGAGAGAGAAAACAGGAAAAGCCGTTGCTCCTGGCACTTGACATTATGCCTGCAGAAGGAACTTCTCAAATCTGAAAATGGAATACAAAGTTGTTGTTGCTGTTGTTGTTTTCCTTCCTCTCTGTATTTTGAAATCAACTCAGAAAGAAGTTTAAGAAAATGTCCACCCATCTGTTGCCCCGCAGCCACTCAGTGGAGAGTTCCTCCGCCAGGGAAAGAGTGGGAACGCACAGAACACCTCGTCCCATCCCACACTGCTGAGAGCGTTCCAAAAGGCCTTCTTGCCAAATGGGGTTTGGGCTCTAACCACTCAAACAACTTTCTTACTCACTGTTTAGAAGAGGTGTTTAGGCAGGAAAAAGAGCTCCTGGGGTAAGTTGCACATGACATTTCATTCCCATAGAGAGAGCCAGAGAAGGAAGTAATGAGTGGGAAGCAGGTCAAGTTGGCCCATGGTTCTCCTTGCAGGGCACTTCTATTCCCAAAGCCCCTTCTTCTTCTCACCCAGTTCTCATGGGTAGCTGTCCTTTGGGCCCTCGCTATCACTCACACACCAGACATTTTATTTAACACACATGTGTGCTCAGAGTTTACAATCTGCCGGGTACATTTTAAGTGCTTATGTATATGAATTCTAAGCAGCCTTATAGTTGATGTTATTCTTATGACATTTGATCTACAGATGAGGAAGGTGTTCTTGGGTAGCATAAGTGACCATTCATTGGAATACTAGCCAGAAGGTTGGCAGTGCAATCCCATCCAGAGGCACCTGAAAGTAAGACCTGTCCACCTGCTTCCAAAAGGTCACAGCCTTGAAACCCTATGAAACACAGTTCTACTCTGCACAGGTTGGGGGGGGGGGGATGGTCACCATGAATGCCCATGGCAACAAACAACAATAATAATGCAGATGAGGAGACTGAGGATAAGTTAAGAAATAGGCCCAAGTGGCAGAGCCTGCCGGGAAGAGAATCAGAGTTTGTACCAGACGCTGGTGCAGAGCCTGCCGTCACACCAAGCTCTTTCTTCCTTGAGGTAAACCAGTTTATAGCTCATCCCTCCAAAGCTCCAGGTCCTCCAGAGTTCCAGCGAGCAGGAAGGCAAAGGGCAGTAGATAAGTGCCTCACCCTCATATAACCTCAAGGCGTCCTCAGGCTGCAAATTGACCGACAGGTTCGACTCTGCCCCTCGCCAAGAGTGTCTGGTTGACATGCAATCATCTAACTACACCAACCAAGCCACACCAGTTGTCGTTGAGTTTTTTCTGACTTAGGGAGACGCTCTTCAAAAAGGCGGGGGGGAAATGCCATGCTCTTTTGGCTCCATCTTTTCACACACTCTCTGGCACCCTCTTGTACATGTCCGAGCAGCATTGCCCTCCAAAGACTTTCCAAGAGTGTCAGGAGAGAGCTGTGCTCCAGAGGGTTTTCACAGGCTGATGTTTCCAAAGCAAGTTGCCAAGTCTTTCTTCTGAGGCACCTCCCCGTGGACTTGAGCGCCCCCTCCCCCTTTCAGCAAGGTGTGGTAACCATCTGCGCTGCCCAGGGTTTCCACTTACGAGGTACACATGGAATCAGCATGACTTGGGATCAAGTCTATGCCTACACGCTACTGATGAGCCTGGCTCTGTTATACTAAGGGTCTAAGGCAGCGTTTCTCAACCTGTGGGTTGCGACCCCTGTGGGGATCGAACGACCCTTTTACAGGGGTCGTCAATTCATCACAGCAGCAAAATGACAGGGATGAAGTAGCAATGAAAATGACAGGGATGAAGTAGCAATGAAAATGACAGGGATGAAGTAGCAATGAAAATAATGTTATGGTTGGGGGGTCCCCATGACATGAAGCACTGTATGAAAGGGTCGCGGCATGGGGAAGGTTGAGAACCACTGGTCTAAGGAGTCCTAGAGGACCCACACCATGCTCTTCCCCTCTGCCTGCTTGTATCTGAAAATGAGACTAGGAATGAGGAATGTCCTCCCCCTAACAGTTTTTAAAGCCTAAATGTTGCCAGTTGATCTTTTACAGAACCTCCAGGAAGGCACAGTCCCTGTCTCCTTGGTTCACGACAGTGGGTCACCAGGAAAATCTACATTGTCTATTATCATGTCATTTATTTGGTTATAAATGCTCAGGAGATAAGTAGGAAGCAAATGTTTTGTGACTGATGATGGCAACAAGTGTACAAATGTGCTTGGCATATAATGGATAGATGTACAGATTGTGATGAGAGTTGTAGAAGCTCCCAATAAAATGATTTTTAAAAAATGCTCACCTCTTTTCCAAATAACTAGCTGTCAGCATCAGGGCACAGCGACCTTCAAAATAGCTAGTGCTGGAGGTAGAAAAACCCCTGGAGAGATGGTCAGTACATCTTCATTTGCAGATAAGAAAGGCTTTATCTCCCAGGGTATCCTAGCACCGCACATGGCAGCCACCCTCAGCTGTGCCAGGAAGAGGGAGGCCCTGGGCTCTCTGACAGCCCTGGAACTCTGCCCCTCCAAGAGGCAGGCTCCTTTGGTCAAAAGAACAGAAGAGTGACTGCCATCCACACTGGAGACAACAGGCAGGCTGGCCCTGCTTCAAGGCAGGGAAGGTTCCGCAGGTCTGCCTCCTCAGGACAGAGTGATAGGTCAGGGCCCACACCCAACACTGATTGCTCAAGGCTGGAAGCAGGCTTTACTGTGCTTCTCACCCTCATGCTGTCCACCCCAGGGCATTTTCATCTCCTTTGCTATATTCATCAAAGCAAGGACGTTAGCTTTCTAGATAAGGAGCAATCCTCTGTTTCTCCTTGCCAGGTAAGGAGCAGATTGATTGAGGACCTGAATCATATGTAACACCTACGAATCCACCTCTCCCACAGAAAAAATAAAGTCGTGGCCTGCTGAGTACCGGGGGGCTCTGGAGGGAGTGGAATAGGGGGTAGGGGGAGAGGTGTCTCTCTTTAACACTTACTTAGAGAAACTAGCCAAAGTTTGCTGGTGCAGGAGGGAGTAGACAACAGGAAGATCACCGTGTACCATGAACCCACATGAGCACCTAGTGACCTTTGGGAGCTACTCAGAGCAAATGCAGGTGTTGTCCATCACGCAAGGTCAGCAATGAGAAACCAACAGCCTCTTCAATGGTGGAAAAGAAGGCTGTCTATTCCCATAAAGTGTTACAACCTCAGAAACTCACCGGGGCAGTTCTACAGTGTCCTCTAGGGTGGCTCCAATCCAGCATTGATTTGATTGCAGTGAGGTTGGTTGTTAGGAAGCTTCGCTAGTTAACGATTCTGTGTGTCGCTGTGTCTTCCTCCATGTGAGCCTCCCCACATCAGTTCTAAATGTCTTCTCAGACACCAACTATAAATGCAGCTCTGCTTCTTCTGAGCCTAACTACGCAGACTAGGTCAGACCTCACAAAGCAGTGATTATTGGGCACTCTCCCACTGACTATCAACTCTTTCTGAGTTGTCAGACACTGGCTGATAATTTGGTGCTCCTCGGGACCCTCTCACTTCTGACCTGCTAGATTCCCCATATTCTCTCTGCAATCTTGGAGAGCCCCCAACCTGCTGGCTACATAGTGGGGGGAGGGGTGTCCAACTGTCCCCTCAGGTTCAGTGATTCACCAGAGAAACTCTCAGAACTCAAGAAAACTATACTTACCACTGAGGTTTTATTATTGCAAAAGAGATGTAATCAGACCAGCTGCATATCTGGGCAAGATCTGGGAAGATCCCTGACATGAAGTTTCCCTGTCCGGAGGGACAGATCACCCCCACCCCCTGCAACCCTCTGAGCGCCAACGGAAAAGCACAGCCAAGCTCCAGTGACACAATGTGCATCAGAGCTTCATTACCTAGGCTGGATTGATTGACTCATTGCCCATGTGACTGAACTCGATTTCTAGTCCCTTTGTCTACCCCTTCCCCACCAAATACACATACACACATAACATGAGTCACCTTGTTAGCATAAATCCTCAGGTAGGAGGTGGAGTATTATTCTTGGTTTAGAGCAGTGGTACTCAACCTTCCTAGAGCTGTGACCCTTTAGTACAGTGCCTCATGTTGTAGGAACCCACCCCCAACCAATGAAATTATTTTCATTGCTACTTCAAAGCTATAATTCTGCTACTTTTATGAATCATGCAGGTTCTGTGAAAGGGTTGATCAACCCCCAAAGGGGTTAAAAATCACTGGTTTAGAGATTACTTTGCAGGAACTCAGGAGCCGTGGTGGTATAGGGCTTATGGGTTGGGCTGCAAACTTCAACAGTACAAAGCCTCTCTGGGAGGGAGAAAGATATGGCTTTCTACTCCCATAAAGGGTGTGTTAGTCTGGATTAACCACAGAAACAAATCCAGAGACACTCATCTGTGTATAAGAGAGAACTTTATTTAAAAGAGTAATTGTACATTAGAAAACACCCCAGCCCTGTCCAGATCAAGTTCATAAGCCAGATGTTAGCCCATATGTCTGATATCAGTGTATAAGTTCTTCTTCAGACTCACAGAACACATGTAATGATGCTGAGTGTAGAAAGCTCTTAGGCCAATGAGTGGAAACTCTTATGAATCCAGTGGCAATAGAAGCATTTCAGTGCTGGTGTGGCTCCTCCAGCCCCAGGACTCTGGCTCCATGAGCATAGCTCCATGGGGCTTGTCAAAAGGAATATCAAGCAGAGGGAGTATGTCTGGGCTCCAGGGGTCTATTGATCTCCAGTGAACCTCGAAATGAGGTCACTAACTGCGACCTGATCCACCCCCTCCCACACACACACACACACACACACACACACTCAAGATGACAGTAGATTATGTAGCTTTCACAAAGAATTGAAGCGTCAGAAACCCAAAGACCCAGTTCTACTTTGTCCAATTGGGTCACTGTGAGTGAAAATCAAGTCAAGAGCAGTGAGTTTTGTTTTGTTTTATTGTCTCAGGAACTATGAGAGACAGACCATAGTATGCTTCACCCCACACGGGGCATTGCACAGTTTCCAGCTACCTGGATATTGGATAAACTTACTAGGTCCCTTCAGGGGTGGAGTGGGGGTTACTACTACATACACTGCAGGATCTCGCTATCCAGAATGCCCCCCTTTTCCATCCTAGTGCTGCACCTTGGAGCACAACCTCCCTCCCATAGTAACCATAGCCTGTGTTAGGCAACAACTCACTCTGAGTACAGCCATGAACCGCTCACAAAACCAGCCACTCAGTGGAGGACGGCAGAAAGAACGCATCTCTTTCCAAAGATGTAGCCAGGCTCCAGAGAAAGGGGCCCCATCTGGCGGTCTTGCTCATGTTGATGGATCCGAGGGCTTTGACTGGTTTTTGACAAGTTAGGCTCAATTGCACTACGTAGAATTAAGTCATGTCTTCTAATAACATAATCGGACATGTTATTAAAAGCACTTACAGGTGATGAGGAAATTATTCCACATGTGTAAATTAGGAACCCTCAGAAGTACATTAACTGCTGGGGCCATCACGGGCCCTGTTGAGTGCCCTAAAATAATTTGTTAGATAACAGCACCTGGGAGTTACACAGTTGCCATCACCTGTCAACCTGGCCTTTGGGAAAGAGGCCAGAGAGTTCTCCCTGGAATAAAGTAAATGAATAGAAAATAAAGACAAAATTGTCAAGGATGCTTCTGTTATTTGGTTCTAAAAAAAATCCCCTCCCCAGTCTTTGTACTCCTATGTCCTTCTCAGCACTAAGACCAAACATTAGCAACTTCTGAGCACGGACAACTGGACACTTCAGGGAATAATCTAATTTGATGCTTCATGAGTACATGAACGCCCCAGATTTTTCTCCTTTAACCAGGGTAGCTGAGGAGATGGTCTAAAGGAAAAGGTGTTGAGGATGGCAGTCCAAGAAGTATCCACAGTTTCCTGTGTATATGTGCAGGCCCAACATCGAAGTGACACTACTGCTGGTTCACAGAGACCCCCTAGCTCAGATCTCTGAGGACAAGGCTGCAGTCAACAGCAATGGAGGTGGACATATCTGACTTCGTCTGGCTTCCAGGAAGCAGGTGTGTTAGTTTGGGTAGATTAGAAAAACAAATTCATAGAGACAATCTTATGTGTATAAGAAAGAGCTTTGTATACAAGAACAACTGAATATTGAGAAAATGTTCCAGCCCAGTCCAGATCAAGTCCATAAGTCTGATATTAGCCCATATGTCTGGTAATAATCTATAAAGTCATTCCCTGTCATTGCTGGGTGCCGTTGTTGGAGTACAGCTGTCTAGTCGATGGAAATGGGCCAGAGCAATGCTGTGAAATACTCATGGGGACTGTTCTTTTTCAGCACCCTCCATAGCCCAGTCACTGGTACATGACAAAAAATAATAAATTAAAAGGCAATCTATAAAGTCCTCTTCAGAATCACAAAACACATGAAATGACAACTAATGCAGGAAGATCACAGACCAGTGAATGGAAAGTCTTGTGGACCCAGTGGCATGGTAAGTAGTTCAACACTGGCTTGAGTCTCCATGTGGCTCCTCCAGCTCAGGGCACTAGTGTAGTTCCATGTATCTTGGCAGCAGGAATGTCTCACAGGGAGTATGTGTGTCCCACATCCAGCAAGCTATTTATTATTCTTAGTGCTTCCCAATGAGGTCATCAAGCTGCAACCTGATTGACAGGCTAACCTCCACCCCTTTACTCCTAAGTCTCAAATTGACACAGATTATATAACTACCATAGTATGGTCAGACATATCTCCTCATTCCATCCTTCTTTTTTTTTAAATCATTTTATTGGGGGTTCATACATCATTTTTCATAATACATAAATAAACATACCCTCACATGTCCACTTCTATTATCATTCTCCAATCATCCACTTTTTCCCTTAAGATCCTGGTATTGGCTTTTCCATCCCTTCCCCTCTTCCCCTGCTCTCTTCTCCCTACCAACCCTCAATACTTTATACATTGTTATTGTTCTGTCATATCTTACACTGCCTGACCTCTCCCCCAACCCATTCCTTTGATGCCTGTCCTTCAAATAGGAGCTTGTGTATATCCTTGCCATTGGTTCCATCTCTCTACCCCAACTTCTCTCTACCCTTCCAGCATCTCCAAACTAATCATTGGCCCGAAGGGGCCCATCAATCTTGGTTTCCCCATATCTCCAGCTCCATCCTTCTTTACCTATTCTGACACCAATTGTTCTTCTCCAGCCACTCTATATCTAGGCTGGGTTCTAGAAATCACTGCAATGGCCACACAGAACTCATGACAACACTCATGATTAAGAAGGTCTATTACTCACTGTCATTGAGTTGATTCTGACTCACAGTGAGCCTATAGGACAGGGTAGAACTGCTTCTATGGCTTTATGGAACCGTAACTCTTTGCAGTAAAGAGGCATTGAAGAAGAAGAAGGTTCTTAAGAAGAAGGACTGACTTCGTGGCTGCAACAAAGGGCTTAAGCGTACTAACAATTGTGAGGGTGGTGCGGGGCCCGGAAATGTTTCCTTCTGTTGTGGATAAGGTCACTATGGGTTGGAACCGACTTGATGGCACCTGACAGCAATAGCAAATGCTACAGCAACAGAAATCCATCTCTTTCTCCTGCAGAGCCCCTGGTGGTTTCAAATGTTGAGGCTGCAATTGGCAGCCCAATGCAGAACCACGACACCACTCAGGGTACTGAGGAGGGTTTTTTTTTGGGGGGGGGAGGTGAATAGGTTTCCACAAACCAGGATCAGTCCACAGTGAGGATCCACTCACCGGTCCCTAGCAATAGCCCTCCTCAGCCTACAACCACGTCTCTCTCCAGGCCTCAGTGTCTCAGTCATGGGGCCCCTTCGTTACTGCCTCTGTGGACCACAAAATCAGCCCACCTCTTCCTCTGCCTCACAGTCCCATTATGTTGGACCACATGAGGAGAAAGTGACCTTTAGTCTTACTGCCCCTATGAGACTCTGCAAGGCAGTCTCTGGTGCATCTGGTCTTGGCAGTCTTTGCCACATCTGACAGAGCTCTTGAGTGGGCTCTTCCAAAGTTCTAGATTGTCCCTGCCCCCAATGACATTTATACACAGGGCAATGGCTCTGATGAAGGAATGGTTTGTCTTTGAGCCAACCATAGCTCCAAGGGAAACAAAAGATGATGGTGTCTTAATTCACATCCTCTAGTGTATTAAGAAGGAGCGCTGGTGGCACAGTGGTGGGCTGATCTGTAATCTTCAAGGCCAGCAGTTCAAAACCACCAGGTGCTCCATGAGAGAAAGATGGGACTTTCTACTCCCATAATCAGTTTCCAGACTTGGACACTCACAGGGGCAGCTCTGTCTTGTCCTGTAGGGTCATGATGAGTCTCATCGAGTGGACGGCTGTGACAGTGTGCAAAGATGCCCCCAAGGAAACAATGGGGTGAGAGTTCATTCACATACTCTTCTAAAGTCAGGTCTTAATAGTAATAGGAATAGAGTTCAAAATTAAAATATATCCTATAAAGAGTTAGGACTAGAAGGGTCATGTTAATTGACTACACCTAAAAATATTAGATGTATTAATTCTTTGTTAGTGAGTTTGGAAAATTTGGACATCTCAAAGGCATGTGCACAGCTGTAGATGGGGACTCATTCCAGAGAGGACCACAAGATCCTTGACAACTGTGTCTCACAAAACGTCCTAGGCAAGGGAATCCCTAAGAAGTAGGACTGTGAGGGGTCAAAGGTGAAGGCTATTTTAATGACCAGCTCCCCTTACTCTTCAAAGTGGCCTCAGGTAGGACAGCCCTGTCCATCCAAGCATCTTCTAACAAGGACATGTCAGAGAAGCTGCACCTCCAGGCTGCAGGGAACTCTCCTAATCCCATCCTCAAACCTGAGATGACCATTGTGCTAACCTCCTTCCAGAACTTGTGTGGTCTCTGGCCAGTTAAGGAGGTTGTGAGCTTTCAAAAGAAGGTAGCAGGACTCTAGACTTTGATTGAAAATTGCACAGCACCATAGCTAAAGCAGAACTTGAGTCGAGCCTTTCAGTGTGTGGCCGCTGCTCTGCTCTGGAGAATTGTGTCTCCCACAGATACAGAACAAGAAGGTGGTAGTGGAGCAGCCTCACCCTGTTTGGAAGTTGATCTCCTAGCAGCAGCTGCAGGAAACAGCATGGAGGACTTCTCTGGACAGCGATTGCTGAATCCTTACCAGCGGTGTCCAGGGCTATTGATTGCTTTGCTATCTCCTTCCTTGAAGTCAAAGGAAGCCATCGTGCCCCACACCTTCCTGAAAGGAGAGACCGGCCTGTGGAATACATGCTGTGTTCAGGCAAACTGGTGACCGACACTGAGATTCATCAGTGTGTCAATCCTGTATGAAATGTCCCCTGTACTTCCATCACCAGCACGGGCAGTCTCTTCCCCCCAGCATGGAGTCAGGAGAACCCTGACCTCTCCATAATCACCCTCTCCCTGCATCAGACTTCACCATGACAGACATTGCCTTGGCTCCATCACTGGATGCAGGGTGTTGGAGCTGGATTCTGCCAGCATCCTCCTGAACATGTCAGGAATTGTCAATAGTATAGCCAGCACACCCGCAGCCCAGGTGCCTTCCCCCTGCAGCATGGTGGGGTGCTCTTCATTTGGGGCAGATGAGAGTTTCTCGGTGAAGCTTACTGTGCCCCAGCATCTGCGGATGTTCTGACCCTGCTGTCTGCTGTGGAGGCCACAGTCTCTGCAGTTGCCCTAAACCCAAATCCCCAGGCCCAGGTTTCACCCTTTTCTCTGTGCTGGACTCTTCTGGCATACGCTGGAAGATTTGTGACCGAGGATGACCGCCTACATGAAGGAACTGGAAGGGAGACGGAGCATGTCCCTGCTGAGCCATCCTTTTTAAGGAGAAAGACCAAGGACCAACAACCCCTGTCTTCTCATCACGCTTCACCTCAGCTCAGGAGTCAGCAGCTCTACTTCAGTGTGCAGCAGGAGGCTGCTTCATGAGGTCTGTGGCATTTTTGAGAGTAAGAGACTGTGTAGTTAACACCTGTGAACAAGGTCCGGGCTCTGAACCTGCCTGCTTCCTTGGCTGCAGAAAAGGAAGGCAGGGCTTTGGACCAACACTGCTCATCTCTCACCCTCTGACTATGTCGCAGCAAGCAAAAATGACTGCTGTTGAGATAAGAAGGGCACACACAAAGCCAAAGGCTAGCAGGATTTCTCCTTTTGCATAAAGCAAAACACATAGTAGACTCCTGGTCAGGTTATATCTTAACTATTTTAAAATGTTTCATCAGGCTGTTAGGTTATTGCCCTCAAGCCATCTCTAATTCGTTTTATGTACACATGGCCTTATGTAAATCCATCTCTTCAAGGGTTTCTTTTGCTTGCTGACTCTCTACCAAAGGCCCTTTCATAGCCACTGGTCTTTCCTGATGGTGTACATGTAAAGTAATTGAGCCCAAACCACTTCACCTCTCTCTTAAGGTGAATCTTGGTTATATCTCTTCTAAGACTAGTTTACTTGTCATTGTGATGTCCACGACACTTACTCAGAGTCCCATATTGCTGGAATTCATCAGACTTTTGAGGCTGTGCTTTTCCATTTGCACCAAGTTAACATTTACATGATGCTACATGCACTTAGAGGAGCAGCCAAAATGTCCATTAATAAATGAACAAAACTGAGATGTGGTATATATCTATGCAGTCATAAAAAGAAATGAAGCTCTGATACAGGCTGAAACATGGGTTAACTTGGAAAACATTATGCTAGGTCCGAAGGACAAATAGTGTGTGGTCTGATTTATGTGGGCCACCTAGAATACGCAAATATATACAGTGTATTAGTTGTTATGGAGGGAGAGCAGGAGACAGGGAGATCAGTATTTAGGGGAGACTGAAATTCTGTTTATGGTGATAAAAGATAGCAGTGGATACCGGTGATGACTGCACACGAGATGGATGGACATGGTGGTGGAGTGGGCACATGCAAAATGTGGAAATGGCAAATAGTATGTTATACAGAGAGGTTTCATAACAACTTTTTATTGTTCATTGGGAGAAGGTTTACAGAGCAGATCGATTTTCCACTCAGCCATTCAGACACATGCTCTCCCAGGCCATTGACTGTCATTCTCACAACGTGCTATCACATATCTCCCTTCCTCCCTGTTTCCTGCTCCCATTCCTCCTTTTTTCCTACCCCTTGTCAACTTGGGCAAATGCTGCCTTCTATGTCACATGATTTCGTATCCTATGGTGTCATCCATCACTCGTATTGGTCGTTGCTAGGTGTCGTTGAGTCCGTTCCGACTCGTGGAACTCCATGCCCAACACAAATAAACACTGTCCAGTTCTATGCCCTCCTCACACTTGCTCTCCTATTTCAGTCAGCCTCGCTGCTAGGCTTGCGCTCACTGGCCATCACTATGCCGGTCGATCCCACTGAGAACCCTCCCCTTCTTTGCTGCCCCTCCACTTGCCCGAGCATGATGGCTATACCTTCCGTAGGGACTGGTCTCTCCTGATAATAATGCCAAAGTACGTGAGACTAAGTCTCATCAATCTTGCCTCTAAAGAGTATTTGGGCTATACTTCTTCCAAGATAGATTTGTTAGTTCTTTTGGCAGTCCATGATGCTTTCAATATTCTTTGCCAATGTCATAATTTAAATGCATTGATTTTTTTCCTTCCACCTTCTTTATTGAATATCTATGCAGCGATTGAAAATCCCATGGCTTTGGTCAGGCATACCTCATTCTTCAAAGCAACATCCTTGCTTTCCGACACTTTAGAGAGGTCTTCTGCCTTTTGTTTGGGTGGAAAATGAACTGCCGAGGTGAGTTCCTTTCCAGACTGGAAAGGTGACGGAGGACCATCCTTGCATTTTGTTGCACCTATCTCTCCCACTCTCTCCAGGGTTTGCCAATGTGATCTCTTTCAGAGCAGTTGGGAGCGAGAGCCCGGACACCTGCTAGTTCAGTGGTTCTCAGCCTTTCTAATGCTGTGACCCTTTAATAGAGTTCCTCATGTGGTGGCCCCCCCAACCATAAAATGATTGATGTTGCTACTTCATAACTCTAACTTTGCTA
Source organism: Nesogale talazaci (assembly GCA_004026705.1). Taxonomy (NCBI): domain Eukaryota; kingdom Metazoa; phylum Chordata; class Mammalia; order Afrosoricida; family Tenrecidae; genus Nesogale; species Nesogale talazaci. The sequence goes on from PVJH01019019.1 coordinate 29,773, forward strand.
CTGTTGTGAATCAGGCGATCCCTGTGAAAAGGTCATTCGACCCCCAAAGAGATTGCAACCCACCGGTTGAGAAGTGCTATCAATTCTTTGGTTCTTCGAGTCACAAACACTGATGTTGGGCTATCCCTTTCTTCATTGGACTAATTGTTTCCATGTGTCCTTAATTTATTAGGCTTCTTTCCCCCTGGATAAGGAGAAACCATTACTTGCACCTTAGGTAGTTGCTCATGAGCTTTTAAAACTCTAATAATTACTCACCAAAGTAGAGCATGGTGTCACCTGAGGCCAGAATCCGGAGGCCCCAAGTCCAACAACCATTCTTGGAAGGTGTTTTGTTATGTCTAAGACATGTTCATAACCTTATCCTGTTTGGCAGGATATATTTGCAACACAGATAAATATACTTGTAAAAATATTCTTTGTGAAGCCTACAGATATTTGTGAGTATAGTCCTCTCTCTGCCATTCCCATTCAGCTTGCTTATCTATCCATTCATGTACTCAGCGGTCATTGTTATTATAGGCTGGTATATTAAACAGTATTTACCTGGTGCCTTTAGCTCCTGCATTCGTCCCTGTGTCTTCTCGTGCCTCCATCAACTTTAAAAAAAAGTTTTTGCTGACAGTCTTTTTATTACAGAGTGAAGGAGTTAACACTCGTCTCCCCTTTAATCAAAAACATACCACCACCACCACCACCACCTCCAACACCAGACTCCACCCCCTCAGCCCTGGTAACCATTAAGGAATGTTTTCTTGCAGTGAAAAACCTTTTCTCAACTTTTTCCAGGAGGGATTTCTTACACTGTTTGTCCCTTTTGTGGTTGACTAGTTTCACTCAGTATAATGTTTTCTAGGTTTACCCATGTTCTGAGGTATTTTGCAGAAGAATCATTATTCTTTAAGGTTTGGGGTGTATCACTGTGCATCTATACTTTTAAACCTTCCATTTAGGTTGTCTCCAAATTTTTGCTGTTTAGAATAGTGCTGCTATGAACATGGGTGTGCACATGTCTATTCATGTTGCAGGCCAAGTATTGGTAGTTCTATGTCAAACTTTTAAAAGAAGAACCATACTGTGTCCACAGTTGTTACATGCGACAATCCCCCTGCAGTATTTAAAGGTTCCAGTCTCTCCTACCCTTGTTTGCTTGTTTAACATTCCTTTGAGTGCTGCAGATGCCCTGGTGGTGTGACCGGCTCCACATGATGCTGCCAACCGCAGAGCTCAGGGTTCAAACCCACCAGCCCCTCTCAGACAGAAAGATGAAGCTGTCTACTCCAGGAAAGAGTCCAAGCCTCAGAAGCCCAAACGACTAGTTCTACTCTTTTATAGCATTGCTATGAATGGCAGTGAGATGAAGGTTTTTGCTTACTTAGGCGGGAGTGATGTGATATCTCATTGCTTTCATTTGCATCTATCCAATGCCTGTTGGTCAGGATGATTTCATTTCTCCATATGTATGTTTGCTGACTGTATGTCTCCTTTGATGAAGAGTCTCTTCATATCCTCTACCACTTTAGAAATTGGACTATGGGGGGTGGAGTGAGAAAAAATAATTTTCCCCAAATAAAATTGGATTATTGATCTTTTTCTCATAGAGATGGTTTTATATGTACTTTTAAACAATGAAAAAGTAAAATGCAAACTTCACTGGGAGACAAACAGTGTCCATCGAAAGCAAAGCATATCACCTGCCTTCATGCCCTGTGGCTGCTATAACCCAAACACCAATGAGTCGTGTGGGAGAATGTGGGTATAATTTCGCCATGTGTATGAGGCTGGACATCTGATTTGAGGACACCAGCTCTATCTAAGGGACTTCTCTCTCTTTTAGCTCTAGGGAAAAGTGCTTATATCTTTTCAGCTGTGCTTCCTTGGTGATCTCCAGTTGCCTCCGCCTTCTTCTATCTGTGCTTTCTTACTGCTGTGTCTACGCTGATCCTTTTAGATGATATAAGTGATTGGCATAAGGCATACTCTATGTGTGGAAAAAGCTAATTGATGTAACAAAGAAAACTCTGCTCCCAAATGGGATTACAGCTGTGAGCATACTAACCAACCAACTGCCCTTGCATCGATTCTGAGTCATAATGACCCTCTAGGACAGAGGGGAGAGACTCTGTTGGGTTTACAAAGTGGTAGATCTGTAAAGGAGCACATAGCCTCATCTTTCTCCCTCAGAGGGAGAGGTGGTAGGGGCTAGTATGCTATGACGTCATAACCCAGTATGTGACCAGGGTTTCTTATGCACCACAAGTATAACTCCAAACTCACTGCCATTGAGTACATTGCAACTATTACTGGCCCTCTAGGCCAGAGTAGGACTTTCCCAGGTATATCAGTCTGCGGAGACTAGAGAAACAAATTCATAGACACTCATATGTGTGTACGTGAGAGTTTGATATCAAAGGACAGTTGTAGTTTGAGAAAACATCCCAACCCACCCCAGATCAACTCCATAAATCCGATATTACCCATGGGCCCAATACCAATCTATAAAGTCCTCTTCGGACTCATGAAACATATGCAATGATGCTGAATGCAGGAAGATCATAGGCACGTGGGTGAGGAGTTTTGTGCATCTAGTGACAGTGAAGGCATCTCAACACTGGCAGGCTCTCAACGTGACTCCTTCAGCTCCAGGATTCCAGCATAAATTCATGTGTCTTATCAACAGGAATGTCTTACAGGGAGGGAGGGAATGTCTCACCTCCAGCAAGCTATTTTTCTCCTTAGTGCCTCCAAATGAGGTCATCAAGCTTGATGACCGACAGGACAAATTCCACCCCTTCACTCTTAAATCCCAAGTTGACAACAGACTATGTAACTACCACACCATGGTTTCCCAGACTATAACCCTACACTATAGAGTGTAACTTCTTTCCAAAGGAGTGGCAGATGGTTTAAAACGGGTGCCCTTCAGATTAGCAGCCCAATGCATAACCCACTATTCCATCTGGACTCCTTCCACATAGGTATAGGGTTTAGGATATATCACACACATATGGGGGTGGTGTTCACATTCAAGCCATAATGCCATATGTATGTAACAAGGCAAGAACAGGACACATTGAGAGAATCACAGCGAAACAGAAGTGAATGATTGCCTTTAAGTGTGATTGTGGAATCATCTTGTTCTGAAATAAACAAGGCAGGGCATTGGGATGCACAGTGGAGAGTGAGAAGGCAAATGAATGTGGAACAATGACCAGTTGACAGTGCTATTACAGAGAAACCGCAGAGAAGAAAAGCTGCTCAGAACTGCTCCTCTCTGCCGTGGGAGTAATGCTCTGCCAGCTCGGGGAGGATGGAGGTGGCAGAATTGGTTCTTGTAGAAAAGCATTTAAAGTTGATTTCAAAAAGGAGAGAAAAGAATAAAGCATATCCAACCATAAAACATGTTTCCCAAGTTTCCCCATATTATCTCAAAGTGAGATCGAGGGCGGTGGTTATCCTGTCTGATTCAAAGTTCTTGCTAGCCACTGTTGCTGGGTGCCTGACTTGCAGAACTCCAGGCATAGCAGAACGAAGCCTGCCCAGCTCTTCATTGTCCTGGTGGCCAAGGTCACAGTGTCTTCTGGGTGATTTCCAAATGAGGGGCTGGTCTTCCAACATTGATTCAGATGATATTCTGCCGGCATCTACAGGGTTTCCAAAGGCTACTTTTTGTAAATGAATCACCAGACCTTTCTTCCAGATAACTCTAAGTCTAGAACAGTGATTCTCCACCTTCCTAATGCTGTGGCCATTTAATACAGTTCCTCGTGTTGTGATGACCTCCCAACTTTAAAATTATTGTTGTTGCTACTTCATAACTGTAATTTTGCAACGGTTGTGAATCAGGCAGCCCCTGTGAAAGGGATGTTCATCCCCCAAAGAGGTCGCAACCCACAGGTGGAGAACTGCTGTTCTAGAAGTTCTGCTGAAAATCTGTCCACCATAACTGACCCCAGTGATACTTGGAACACCGGTGACATAGCTCCCAGCCTCACAGCCATATGCAAGCTGCCACAGCACAATGCACTGACAAATGGTTGTGGTTGCAAAATATAATAAGCCCAAACTATACATTTTCCCTAGACATCCTTTGATTTTAATCAACATAGCGCTACAATAATGTTTTTATGATTTCATTTTCTCTAAATCCCTACAGGATGACATAAATTTAGAGAGGAAATTGAGGCCTGTAGTAGAAAAAAAAACAGGAAAATCTAAAGTCATACTTCAGCTCTGAAATCTACTGGTTTTTTGTTTTGTGTGTGTGTGACACTAAATAAATCATTGAGCCTTTATAAGCCTCAGTTTCCTCAATCTCTAAGTTGGAAGTAAAGATTCTTGCTCCCCTGTCTCATGAGATGACTTAGATGATCCAACTGTATTGTGAATTGAATGTGTTTTTATGTATACATATAAAGGATAGAACACAATAAAAATGGGAGGTATTTATCTCTGCCCAGTGGTAAAGAGAAAATCAGAATAATTGGTGTTATTATCTTCATGTTCTACTGCTAGCTTTTGTGACAGTAAAGATGCAGTAGAGGCTATTTAGATCCTTAAAAAGCTTTATTAGATATTGATCAAGAACAGCTAAAGTTGTTGGGTGTGTTTTGTTATGTTTTTCAAATAAGATATGCCAGGAAAAGCAAAATGTGCATTAAGTTCTACTAATGTCACTTTATAAAAATATCTCATATTCTGCCATCTTCACTTTTCACAAAAAAGACCCAGGCTTGGTTCCGGCCAAAGCACCTCAGGTGCAGCTGTCGTTCATCCATCAGTGAAGGCGTGCATGCTGCAGTGAGGCTGAGCAGGCGTAAATATCATTTCCAAACAAACTAAGAAAACCCTGGGAATCCTTTCCCCCCAAATGGGCAACAACACATTTTTTTGAATCATTTTATTGAGGGCTTTTACAACCCTTATCACAATACATACATACATACATTGTGCCAAGCACATTTGTACATATGTTGCCATCATCATTTTCGAAGCCTTTTCTTTCTACTTCAGCTCTTAATATCAGCTCATTTGCCCCCTCCTCCACCCTTCCTCTCTCATGAACCATTGAAAATTTATATTAATTTTTTTTCATGTCTTACACCGACTGCTATCTCCTCTCATCCACTTTTCTCTTGTCCACTCTCCTGGGAAGGGGTTTTGTGTAGATCATTGTGATTGGTTTCCCCTTTCTTCCCCCTACGTTAACCTTACTCTCCTGGTATCGCTACTCTCATTATTGGTTCCGAGGGATTTATCTGTCCTGGATTCCCTATATTGTGAACTTTTATCTGTGTCAATGTACATGCTCTGGTTTATCTGGATTTGTAAGGTAGATCATAGTGGGAGTGGGGAGAAGGAAGCATTAAAGAACTAGAGGAAAGTTGTATGTTTCATCAGTGCTATACTGCACCCTGAGTGGTTATACCGCATCTCTTCCTTATGATCCTTCTGTAAGAGGATGTCCAATTGTCTACAGATGAGCTTTGGTTCTCCAATCCCCCGTGGTGCTCATTCACATTGAAATGATTTTTTTTGGTTCTTATTTGATGCCTGATACCTGACCCCATCTACACCTCATAATCACACAGGCTAGTGTGCTTCTTGCATGTGAGCTTTGTAACTTCTCAGCTACATGGTCACTTGTTTATCTTCCAGTCTTTAAGACCCCATATGCTATATCTTTTGATAGCCAGGACCATCACATTTCTTCACCACATTTGCTTATGCAGCCATTTTGTCTTCAGCAATCATGTCGGGAAGGTGACCATCATGGAATGCCAGTAGAACAGTGTTCTTGCATTGAAGGAGTACTTGAGTAGTGACACAATGTCCACCTGCTACCTTAATATTAAATCTATAGATATATGTACATAGATCTATTTCCCTATCATCATAGATGAATATAGTTACATGTACATGCCTATATTCAGAACTCTATAAATGCCCTTTCATTCCTAGTTCTTTCATCTATTTTCTTTTACTTTCCTCTTGTCCCCCTATCATGTTCGAGATGGCAACATTCTGATTCATGACAAACCATGGAGATGCTTCCAGAGAATCTGGCTGGCTTCTGTTCCATTGTGCAAAGGGAGTCCTTGTGAATCAGGGGCCATCTTGGTGGCCACCCACAGCATTGTGAGGTTTAAAGGATATCGTGAAACTGGAAGTCCCAGAGGTCTGAAAAGCATTTCATACATGACTTGTGTTGGCAGCAACATTATCAGTACCGAGGGTCACCAGAATGGAGATGAACAACACTACTGGAAGCTGAGGGAAAATGGCTACCTTCCCCTTCAAAAGCTGTGGTCTGCAATGGACCTCGAAATAAGACCACAGAGTCACAAAGGTGGGGTACTAGAATGAAATGCAAAGATACCTGTTTTTTAGCTTTATGTATCCTCCAAGTACCCCGGGTGGTGTAAACAGCTAACACTTTCAGTTACTAACCACAAGGTTGGCAGTTTGAGTCCATGCAGAGGCAGCTCAGAAGAAAGACCGTGGAAAGCCCTGTGCAATGAAGTGCTGCTCTGACACCAGGGGCCACCAGGAGTTGTAAGATACTCCACAGCACCTGGTTTGAGATCCAGCTGAAAATCAAGAGAGTGTGCCTATCTTGCCTCCATATATTGGAGAGGGCAATTGCCAAAAGCTCGTCATTGTTCTCACTATCATTTCCAACAGATCCGCCTCTGCAAGATGAATACAATTATGCTGTCATCTTTCCATCCTGAAGTGCATTCAGGTGCACGACAAGGCCAACGCTTGCCAGGAGAGGAGGGTGAAGCAGGTGACACCTGAGAAAGTTGCAGTGTAGCCTGGCAGGTGCTGTCAAGGAGCTAATGGCATTTGGACAAGTTCCTTGGAAGAGGCAACGTTCCTCAGGGAACTGAGCCTTTTAGAAAGCTCCATTATTCTTCCTCCAATGTTTCATTCTGAGCAGGGAGGTCAAAACCTCGTGTTGCTAAAGGACAACGGGTCATTACTCTCATTAGTGGCAATTCCACGTGACTCCCAGCCAGGAGTTACCAGTACCAGCTCAATTCCAACTCACGGTGACTCCCCCCCCCCCCCCCCATGTCTGAGGACAACTGTGTTCCATACAGTTTTCAAGGAGAGATTTTCCAGGAGCCCGCCAGGCCTTTCTTTTGTCATTTCTCTGGGTAGACTCAAATCACCAATCTTGGGTTAGCAGTCGAGCATGTCTACTGTATGTATCACCCAGGGAGGGACTCCAGACCAGGATTTAAAGAAAGAGCCTGAGATCAAAGAGTGGTTACAGTTGTACAGGATGTGTCTGTTCCATGGTGTCTGCCCCATGGATCATATTAGGAATGACACCTGCTAGAGCTGTGCAGTGCCCATGTGCTCACTCCTGCACAGGGTGAGGCATTCCAGCCCCTCGGTTCCAGGTGTTAATCATGACACTGTGCACATCAGAATGTGAAATTTGGCATGTCCTTGTTTTCCAGGGGAAGAAAATGCTCTGATCAGCAGGCAAGACCATTTGTGTCCTTCCAGGGATATCTTGGTCGAAAGTTGTGGCCAACTAGTTTTTCAAAATCATCCCCTGACAACTCTAGGGAGACAGCTCTGCTCTGGCTTCCATGGGATCGCCATGACCCAGAATCAACTTACCGGCCAAGCGTTTTTAAGAAAGGTAGAATGCATGGTTTCTTCCTTTCTATTCTCCTGGATATGTTCTTTAGTCACTTGCTTCTGGAAATGTCTTTGCTTGTCTGGAAATCCTCTCTCCGTTGTTCCTTGGAAACAAAGGACACAAGAAAAAGCCTTTCATTACCTGGTACTGTGTTACACATGTTCACAACACAGGCTGGGGCTTGTAGCTGCAAACAATGAGGGATTCATCAACCCACTGAAAGAAATGCACACAGCAAACAAGCCAATGTATACCCCTTTTTCCCCCTTCCTTTCAAATTTTTCTAGTCAAAGTTTGATTCAGGAGTAGAAAGAATGAGGACTTCTCTTAGTCAGATGGTTGTGAGAGTCACATTCTTATTGAAAAGGCAACAGTAGGGAGGGAATGCACACCTTAGAATACTCACCCATTTGAGGTCAAAGAGGCAGCATTTACCCAAGGACAAAGTTCCAAAGGAGATTAAATTTTGCGCTGCTAATCACAAGGTCAGCATTTCAAAACTGCCAGCCATTTCTTGGGAGAAAGAAGAGATTTTCTGCTCCCACAAAGAGTTATGGTCTCAGAAATCCACAGAGGCTGTTTTGCCCTATCCCATGGGATTGCTGTGAGTTAAGATCAACTCAAGAGAAATGAGTTTTTAAAACGGTTTTATTGGCATATAATTCACATACCATAGAAATCAGTGGTTCAACCATACTAAGACAAGTTGCACCACACTCAATTTTAGAATAATTTTTTCCTTCTTGCATTGCTATTAGCTCCCTTTCCCCTCCTCCACCCCAACCTGCCTTTCCATACCTCCAAGAAAACTTTAATCCAATTTTTGAGGAAAGGAGGAATGAACCAGGAAACCCAGGGAGGATGCGGGATAGGCGAAGAAGGTCCCTTGTGGAAGATTGCAACCAATGGCATAAAAGATGCGAATGAACTGTTGAAGGTGAGCTGCTCTGTAAACTTCACCCAATCCACCATGAAAAATTGAAATAAAGAAACAAAAGAGTGCTGCACAAGGACCCGGGCTGGGTCCTGACTGAAAATGTTTCAGAAGCAAAGGAGCCCAAGAGAAAGCCAGCATTAGCCACAAAAGAGGGCAGAGGGATTTTTTGAGATATGACCTTCTTACAAATTGACCCAACAGCCATGGCAATTGTCTTCTACTCTTTCTGGGGCCATAGAGTTGTAGTATGTGTTGTGGACAAGACCCTGTTGCCGAACAACCACTGAGACCAAAATTATTGACATCGGCTGCCATAGAACTGCTGCTGCCCCCACATAGCAGTGCCAAGTATAAAGGAAAGAAGTGCTGCCCTGCCTTGCACTATCCCCAAGACCAGTTATAAGTCTGATCACAGTGATCCATAGAGTTTTGCTGGGTGAAATTTAGAAGGCACTTGACCACCCTTTCCTCCTAGTCTTCTCAGTGTGACAGTGCCACGGAAACTGCTCACTCTCCTAGTGGGTGGTGGCTGTCTCTAGCATGTTGAGATCCATCCATGAAGATCGAACCTGAACTCAGGACTTTAGCATAGACAGCATGAATTCTGTGGGGGAGACCAGAACTATTGGGCTGGGGAGTAGAAAACCTCTGATGCTCCCCAGGGAGAACTGTCAAGCTGTCCCGAGCTCTTCAAGACTGTCAACAAAGCAATTGGAAAAGAGAGAGAAATATTGCAGACAAGTTTATTATAAATTCTAATCTCAAGTGGATTTAGTCTTGCAGAACTAAACACACACTTCATTTCCTGGTACACAGAGAATCTCCTGAGCTCAAGGAAGGCGCTGCTCTTGCTAACTTGGGGCATATGGAGGGAGGGGCAGGGACTAGGTTGTCTATCAGTTGGCAGGCATGCAGGCCTCCCAGTCCTCTACAGGGTACTACTTCTCAGGTAGGTTTTCTGTCCAAGAAGGCCCTGAGGAAAGTGCTCCCCCCCACCCCAAGTATTTTTAAAAAGATATGATGGCACAGGGTCAGTCCATCTCTGTTTGTATCCCTCAGTAGAACTACCTGTTCATCACACAAGTTGACACCTACTGACTGAGCACCTAGCAATCCTCTGTGAACTGCTTGACAGATAGCCAAATGGCTGAAGGTTCAAGGCCATTCAGAGACACGTCAGAAGAAAGACCCTCTGAAGAAAAAACAGTCATCCAAAACCTCAGGGTCAAATTGCCTTTAACATGAGTTGTGCAATCACAATCGCGTAGAGTACTCCCTCCCCACTACCACCTTCATCATTTACTCCTGAAATCCCCTTTCCCTCCTATCGCCCACCCCCACCCTTGCATTCCTTAAAACCCCTTGTATCAGTTATTCTCATCGTGCATCCACTCTTCCTGTGCTTCGCAGCTGGGGCACCCAACAGAAAATAATAAAAAACAAAATCGTACAAAGGTGGTAAGGCGAAAATCAGGAGTCAATAATGAAGACAGTGGGAGGTGGGGTGAGAGCACTAGAACTGATTGTGATTGCACAGCTCATGTTAGAGGCGATGTATTACACGGGTGAGGGGTGGGGGAGTACTCTTAGACTGATGTAGAGGTGACTATTCAATGCCCCTTGACACGATCGCACCACTGAACTGTTGGATTGTATGATATGTAAAATATGTGCCAATCAAACTGTGGGGAAGAAATTTAAAAACAAATAAAGAAGAAGAAATTGTATATTCTTTAAAAACAAACAAAAACCACAGGTAGCACAGATGTACTCTGCTGCACCTGGGGTTCCATGAAGGATTACTCACCTAGTGGCAACTGGCTAGGGGTGGGGCTGTCCTTTGTTGGTGAGCTGTGGCTTCTTCTTCAGCCTGCAAAGCAGGCATGGGAACCCGTGGCTCTCTGACTGTCTGAGGCCCAAGAATTCATTAACGTTAGCCAACATCACACACTCCCCAAAGAGAAGCAGTTCCTGCTATCACTTAGGGATGAATTCATTACATGTTTAAGCAGTATGGCCCATGAATGATATTATGAATAACTAAATGACCCTGAGCAGATAAGAAGATTCCCCACCCCCTTCTCTCTACAGAAGATCATATTCAGAAGACCAGCTTTGCTCAATGGTTGGATAGAGTCCAAGAACTGACACAAGTCCATTTTAGGGAAGAGCCTCTGGGCTTGGTCTTCAGATGCAGTATTCATGTGTCACAGGAACCAAGATAGAATATACTGATCCCTGGGCTCCCACGGTCCCTTCACCCTCATGCCGTACTTGTTTGCTTGGACTGCAGTAACACAGAGCTACATGTTGTTGTCTACTGTCAGGGTCTCACTGACACACAACACAGGGAAACATGGCCTCATCCTCGGACAATCTCATAGCCACTGCTATGTTCGAGCCCTCTACTGCAGTTACTGGGCCATCCATCTAATGCTGTGCTTCTCTCATTTTTGATGACTGTCACTTTTACCAAACAGGATTCTCTTTGCTAGTGATTCTCTTTCCTGATAACCTGTGCAAAAGTAAGCAAGTGTGGAAGTTATATAATCTGGTGTCAATTTGAAGATTGAGAATGAAGAGGTGGAGTTCAATTGCCTGTCAATTGGGTGATGGTCAATGAGGCCTCTGTGTGGAAATGGATTGCTCTTGAAGATTCTGGGAACTCTAATATTCCTCCTGAGAGACGGGAGACATTTCTGACAAAAAGCCCAATGAAGCTACCCTGATGCAGTCAAAACCCTGGAGAAGCCACGAGGAGACCCCTGCCAGTGCTGAGATGCATACAGTGTCACTGGATCCACAAGACTTCCTACCCACTTATCTGTGATCTTCCTGCATTCAGCATCATTGCATGTGTTTTGTGAGTCTGAAGAGGACTTTATAGATTGGTATTGGACATATGGACTAATATAAAACTTATGGACTTTATATGGACAGATTTGGCATGCTTTCTCAATATGCAATTGGCCTTGTATATAAACCTCTTTCCTATACACATATGAGTGCCCATGAGAATTTGTTTCTCCCATCTACCTGGACCAACACAGCATGACAAAGTCTCATCATACTCAATTCTAAGAAACATTATGGTTCTACTTCCTCCATAATGGGTTGGCTTAAAATACAAGGAATACACTCATGAATTGGAAGGCCAGAGTTCAAAGTTAATGTGTTGATAGGGCCATGTCTCTAGAGAAGAACATATTCTGTGGCTTTCTTTCCCTTAGTGAGGAAAACTGCTCAGATTAACGCTATTTCTTGACTTGTAGATGAAGTTGAGGAGCATCTTGGAAGAATTGAATATTTGAAACATGATTAATCTCCAACTTCTGAGGATAGGTGTGGCATTAATTATTCTGAAAGATATTATAACCACAAAAAGGCACTTCCAGATGAACTGCTTCTCAGACCCACATTGCTGTCTGCTCCAAGTCCCCATTACCCTCCTCCTGGATGGTGTCCTGGGCCCCCATTCTTACCTTTATAGCCACCAGAGACATACATGTCACCTTGTGTCACTTCTCTGCTCAAAATCCTGCAGCAGGATCCATGGGACCCATGCCCTAGAGGTCTCTGTGTTATGTCCTTGGTCTGTGTGGGCCCAATGAGACTGATGTCTCCAGCCCTCCTATATAGTTCAAGTCTCTCCGGCTGTGTGGTGACTCTCTGAATGCCCTCGTTGGTGCAGTCAAGCCTTCCAGTTTCCTCCATATCTGTTCTTCTGTCTAGAATGCTCTCCTCCTGACAACCATGGAACAAACACTCCTTCCAGGTCGTCAAGTCCTTGCTAAAAGTCTTCATTCTGTTTAACTCTTTAACCTTCCCCTTTCTTTCTACCTTGACCCAAAGTACTCCCTACCCCTTACCCCCCCCCCTTTTCTCTCTCCCTCTATTTCTCTGTCTTCTTCCCTTCGCCTGTTTTTTTGTCTTTTGCCCCTCTCTTCCTGTCTCCCTGTTGAAGCCTTTTATACTTCCTCCAGTTCACATGTCCGGACAGCTGACAGTCCCAAGCCCCTCAGAGAAAGCAGAGAAATTGCCCAGTGGAGACCAGTGCAAAATACAGAATCACTTTTACTGGATACTCGTTGAGTCAACAGGCATGGACACATTCCCTTTATGACTTTAAGACTCCTTTTAATCTTCATGTCAGCTGCATTTTACTGATAAGGAAACTGGAGTACCAGAAGGCCCAGTAACTAGCCTGACCAATAAGTAATCAAGTGGGTGATGAGTGGGAGAGGTGTTTATATTGTAGAATACTCTGCAAAGGATAAACACTTACATAAACATAAATAAGGTACCAGAGCTTTGTTATCTGTGTATCTCTAGGGAGTAAGAAGAACAGATTATTTCAGTGCCTGAATAAAATCTTTCACTGCATTATTATTTTATAAAATAGTGACCTTTTTGCAGAGCACGAATAGCAATATCGTTATGGGCGTTAGTCATGTCCTTTGGCGCTCTAACACATAGGAGGGAGCTTTGGTAGTACAGCGGTCATGCTGTGGGCTGTCATCTGCAAGGTGAGCAGTTGGAAAACACCATTAGTTTCATGGGAGAAAGACCAGGTCAAATGGGTGTGTACATTATTGCTGTCTTACAGACAAGGAAATTGAAACTTTCCTGGCTAAGTTCTTAAGACCAGGGCAGACCCCCAGTACATTTCAGCTAGATCTGTTTCTCACTGCTTTCCAAGGGTGCCTCTGGAAGTGTCTTTGGTGTGTGCTTCTCCCCACACCTGCATTGTCAACTTCCACCAGTGGTGATGCCATCTGTATTTGAGAGGATCCATGCTACCGAGGCTGTTCAGGGAATGATTCCTCTGAAGCCAGTCACCATGCCTTCCTCCCAAGTTTCCTCAGGCTGGATTCTAAAGTAGATTCTTAAATATGTCATCAAGGAAGCAGACTGTGGCCCTATCAATGCATATCCTCTACTAAGGTCAGGTCTGAATCCCCTTCTATTCCTGTTTGTTAGTAGAGAATGCCCTCCCAAATGGGACAGGTATAGACAATTAAGAATTATAATTGATCACAAAAGGAATTCTGGCTAGATGAGTCATATTCACTGACTGTAACTCAGCTTTCAAGGGAGTGTCAGCATGGTTCCTGACAACTGGATATGGAGTGTGAGAGAAAAGGATGTTTCCAAAATATGGAATATGGATATCTGGAAAGATGGATAAGATATTTAACTCAGGTGGGGAAGATTGCAAGTGTGTATGTCAGGGTGAGTATGGTATTAATAGAGCAGGAGTTTCATTTTAATTATGCACCCTGCGAAATGTTGTGTGAGGCTGGGTTGTCCAAGAAAATGAAATCAGTGACATTCCTATAAGAAAGATATTTCTATCAAGAAGTAATTTTACATCAAGAAGGTATCTCAAACTGGTCTAACTTAAGTGTATGGGTCTGATGTAAGACTCCTCTTCAGATT
>PVJH01019020.1:0-43848 GCA_004026705.1 Nesogale talazaci
CTAGGCCAGCAGTTCAAAACCACCAGCTGCTCTGTGGGAGGAAGACGAGGCTCTATCCCTGTCAAGATCGGCAGCCCACAGTGCCGGTCCCGCTCAGTCGTGCAAGGCTGTGGTGCATCAGCATTGAGTGCACAGCAGTGCATTTGATTTCTCTGGCCTTTGACCCGCCGACCTGTGGCATAGTTGTCATTGTGGTGGTGGAGGCAGGAAGGAGGACAAAGAATGGGGGGGGGGGCACAGTTCCAACAAACTCCTAAGGTGCTCCGGAGTTGGGTGGGAGTAGGGGAGGGCAGAGAATTTTGGGAGGTCACTGCCTTTTGGAGAGAGGGTGATGAGAAGCTGTGACCAAAGCTGAGACTGGCTAATCTGGGAGGGGCTCTCTCTGGAAGGACAAGACCTGCCCTCAACCCTAAGCTCGCCCTCTGTCCCCCAGAGACACTGCCGCTCCAGGAGGTATACAACTGCCTGGCATGCAGGCAGGAACACCTTGAGGCCCTGACTCCTTGGGATCTGTTTACCGGGGCATCTGGTGGGTCCCTGTCCTGTGGGCAGCAGCTCTTCTTCTCCGCCCCCCACCTCTCCTGCCCCCCTGGGGATCCAGGACTTTCAGACCACAGCAGATTGGGTGCAATCCCTCCTCTCCCCAGGTGGCGGACATTCCAGGAGGCACCTTGATCCGGGGATTTTCCTCCAGGGAGCCCCAGTGGTGGTGGCAGTCCTGTCACTGTGTGCCTTCTGTGCTCTCCATGAGGGAATCATCCTCCTTTCCCTCCTTTCCTCCTCCCCCCTCCTCCTGCTAAAACAGGAAGTTGTCCAGGTCCAGACAAACCTCGGGGACTCAGGTTTCCTAACGTATCTGGAGCAGGTGGTTTCAGGAAAGTGGGCCACGGAGGTGAGAGGACCCAATCTGGCAAACTAACGCCTGACATACCACATCTGCGACACTCGGTGTCTCAGACCCAATCCACCGCCTACTACCACCGAGGCCCTTCTGACTCGCAGGGACCTGACCCGCGAGGTACTGCCTAAGGCTACACTCTTTGGTGGGAGCAGTCTCGTCTTTCTTCCAAAGAGCAACTGCTGGGTTTGAACCACTGACTCTGCGTTAGCAGCCTACTTCTGACCTGACAGCGCCACCAGTGCGGTTAGAGTGGTCTTTGTTCCGAAACCCTGTGGGAACTGGCCTGGGCTAAGGTTCTTTCCCGTGAACATGAATACTTGGGAGATGCAGGAAGCCCCGGCCAGACATGAGAGACGGGGCCCTGGGCCCCCCTCCACCATAGCTACCCACCAGCATGGTATCCCGGTCCGTGATAGCGGTGTGCCAGTGACTGTTTTAAGATGGGACAGTCAGACAGATTGGTCAAGGTCCCAGGCCCTCCTGAAGGGATGGTAAGGTAGAGAGTGGATGATGATTGAATCAAGCCTGCGGAAAACCAGACTGGGCTGAGGAAGGGCAGCCCTCACACTCTGGACAAAAGGATTTAGAGACAGGGTCCGTCTTATGTCAGTCTGGCCTTGGGAAAACTCCGTGGACATCCAGGGAGGTCGGGCCCGGAACCTTCACCCCAGCCCTTTGCAGGCCTGTCTTGGGACAAAGGGTCAGGACTACGTGGCTGGAACCCAGCAGAGCAAGTTCTGGGGTAGGGGGTGCTTGGGAGCAGGGCCCCTTCAAAGGGGCCCTTTGACTCGATTCTCATGGTTCTCCTATCGGGAGCCCTGGTGGCGCCATGGGTTAAGCACCGGGCCACTAACCTAAGAGGCCATCAGCCCCGGCTGGACTAGGATAGCCTCCTGGGATTAGGCATCCAGAGGGGGCTGTTTGGCTGGGTCTCTGACCCTCAGGGGACAACGCTCAGCAGGAGCATCAGTGCCCAGGGTGGGACATTTTGAGTTTGGAAAGGACACTCTCCTCAGGGATCACCCCTCATTTTGGGAAAAAGCCAATGCCGTCAGGCAGAGGGAAAGGGCCTGCCAGCCCCCCTCCCCACCCACCGCCTAGGGTCAGGGTGCCAATGGCACTCAAGAGACCCATGTCCCCTTGGTGGCCTCATGGGTCCCTCCGTGGGCTGCTCACTGCAGGTCAGCAGTTCGAACCCTTAGCCGTTTCTCAGGAGAAAGATAGCCTCTCTGCTCCCGGCAAGAGTTTGTCTCAGAGCCCCCAGGGGCAGTCTGCCCTGTGGGCAGGGTCGCCAGGAGTCAGAATGGGTTTGTGCAATGGCAGTGGGTTTAGTTTTGGGTTCGGGGCTGTGATTAAGGCAGGAGCCCTTGGTGGTTCAGTGGTTAGGGGCCAGATTGCTAATCACAAGACTGGTGGTTTGAACTCAGCCACTGTGCAGGAGAGAGAGAGAGACGGGGGGTGGGGGGGGGCAGGGAGAGAGAGAGAGAGAGAAGCATCAGAAATGGTTCTGCTCTGTTGACCTGACAGCGACAGGTTTTGGGGTTCTTCTTGGAAACTTTATGGGTGCCGATCACCAGGTCTTGCTTCTGCAGAGCTTCATGGGGGCACCACAGGGCCACCTCGATGGCCCCAAGGAGCTGTGTCCATTAAACTGCTTTGCCACCTCTCGGAACAGAAGTCCTAGTGATCAATGCAGTTACCCCCAAATTTTGAGGGTTCCGGTCTACCCTAGGGTGCTTTGGCAGGAAGACCTGGCAATCTACTGCGGACAACTCCGCCGTGGAAAACCCTAGAGAGCACAGTCCTTCTGGCCACAAGGGGCCGCCAGGCATCTGAATAGAGTCCCCTGGAGTCTTCCCCTCTTCTGTCTTCAGATGACGGACGCCTTCCTCTTGAGATTCCTCTCCAAACCTCCTCTTCCCTTTAGAGACTGACTGGTCCCAACCCTTGTTGTAGTCTCAGCAGTTTGGCCCCATTACAAACCCACCCCCACCCCACCCCTACCCTGGCCCAAAGTCCTTTCTCAGGTGAAATTGCAGGTCTTTCAACCTACTGCAAGGCATTGTGGGTAACACACACACACACACACACACACACACACACACACTCTCCCAATGCCAAACATCTGGATAAGAAATGTAAAGTACAGTCCATTCTTCCCAAGTCCCCAAGCCACACGAGAGGGATGGAGTTTTTTGAGTCCGTTCGCCATATCCTGACATCCCTGCTTAAATGTTGGGCCCCTTGGGCTGCTTGTGGCAGCGGTGGTCCAGAACTGAAAGGACGCCTGGCGTGGGGTCCATCTGTTGCACAAGACCTCTCTAAGGTGCTGGTAAGCCAGCATGTAGCTTTGACCCGAGGCAAGGTATGTCCAGGCACCTCGAATGCAAGTGAGCCTTGGCCAGTGACTCAGGAGGACGGAAGACTCGATGTGTGGATGATGGTGCCGGGGATGAGGGTCGGAAAGCACCAAGGACTGCCAGCGGGACACACCCATCCGTCCTGGAAGAAGTGCAGGCAGAGCGCGTCTTGGTGCCAAGGATGGCAAGACTCGGTCTCAGGCACTTTGGACATGTCGTCAGGAGAGGCCATTTGCTTGGTACTGTAGAGAGGCAGTGACAACGCAGAAGGCCCTCAGGGAGATGGGGTGACACAGTGGCTGGAACAATGTGAGGTTGGTGACGACCGGGCAGTGTGATGCTCTGTTGTACATCAGGTCACTATGGGTTGAACCGACTGGTAACAACCACAGCAACAACAGGCTGCTGGTACCCGCATGGTGCCATGCGTGTCCGTGCAGCAGCCCTACCCCTCCTCTGGGGGCAGGGACGGTCCAGCCAGAGTGTCATGAGCTGACCGAGGTATCCTCAGAAGAGACAGTCAGAAAAACCATCAGATAAGCCTGCTGTTTTGCTGTTGCCGAAGTCAGTCGTCAGGCGCCCGAGGCAGTTTCTGTCTTTGAACTTGTCCGACCAGCAGGCAGGCAGCTGTGATCCTTCCCAAAGACAGAGAGAGATGACCATGGCAGGCTCAAAGGAATCTCCTGCCCCCATTCCCACCCACCCCGTGCTTACCTGAAACCGACTCAGAAAATTGGAATCCAGCCCCTCATCTTGATGGTGGAACGAACACCCCAGAATGAGCCCAGGTTGCAGATCGCTCTGATCCCACCTGAGACCGAGCAGGATGTGACCCGCCCTGGGCTGCCATCACCTCACTGGCCATTCCCTCTCCTCCTGCTCACCTTTTCCAGCCACTGGACGGCTGCAGGAGCCCTGCTGGCCCAGTGGGGAGCACTTTGGGCTGCAGCAATTGGACCGGTCGGCAGTTGGAGACCCATAGCTCTCCCGTGAGACAAAGACAACGCTTTCTACTCCCGTAAGGAGTCTTTGTCCTGGACACACCCAGGGGCAGGGCTACCATGCCCTGAGGGGTTGCCCGGAGTCTGCTTTGATTTGCAGGGGGTGAGTTTTGGGTTTTTTGTTGTGTTAGAGGATGAGAAAGGCATCACTTGAAAAATCAGACTCGCCTGACTCACCTCCTGATACCTCTGCTTGACTCCCCACCCCCGGTGGGGGCGGAGTTCCCCACCCGTTTGCTCAGGCTGGGCCCCCGGCTCCTGTGCCTCTGTCTGGAAAGCCCGAGCTTCCCCAGGACGGGTTGTGAGGTGTGGGAGGGACATCAACAACACCAGGATTCTGAAACCAGCCTCCCAAAGCGCAGGCAGCTGAGAGCAGGTGCCCTGGACCCCAGAACGCGAGATGAGTCCTGGAACTCCAGACCGGCTGCGCCAGATCAGGCACATGACGTGATGCCAGCATGCCCAAGCTGGAACCCTTAGGCCAAGGCACGTCATGAGTTCACACCTCACAGACTTCTGTCCCGGTCACTAGCTGACACTAGCCAGTAGCCTACTCCCCACCTGGCACACCTGCCACCCTCCGCCTGAGAGTCACATCACCCCCTCACCCCTTCCCCAGCTGCCCACGCCCACCCCTGGTGACCCTCCCTGAGGATCCCAGCAGACATGCCTGCCACGGGGTTTCAATGGCTGCGACTGGGGAGTGGGGATCACCAGGCCTTTCTTCTCAGGCACTTCTGTGTGGACTCAGACCTCCAACCTTTGGCTTAACGGTGGAGGATGTTCTCCGTGCCCGCTGCTCAGGGCCTTCAGGATCAGCACCCCAGAACTGCTTTTCCATCTTTGTGGAGGGTTGAGGGGCCCCCTTATACATGAACCAGAGGGTAGACCACCGCTGATGCATCCTTCGGGATTCAAACCCTGGAGTACTTGTGAGACCTGCTCCAGGGCCCTCTCCTCCAGCCAGGCTGCTTCCCTAGTCTTAGCAGCAGCAGCAGGCTGGATGGAGTCCCAGGAAGCCAGCTCAAAGAAGCTTTCTGTGTCCCGCCAAAGCCCAGAGCAATTCCAGCCTGCTCCCAAAGACCCTCCCAGACATGTCTCTTCATTGTCGAGAAAGCC
Source organism: Nesogale talazaci (assembly GCA_004026705.1). NCBI lineage: Eukaryota > Metazoa > Chordata > Mammalia > Afrosoricida > Tenrecidae > Nesogale > Nesogale talazaci. The sequence continues at coordinate 5,382 of PVJH01019020.1, forward strand.
TGGCCACATGTGCCTCTTGTGGCAGGGGGTGGGGGTGGGGGTGGAACCTGTGATCTGTGGGGGCAGCACCAGTTCCACGGAATCAAGCACCTGTCCAGCGCTGCTGTCCCAGCACCGAGGTCAGTGGGCTTGACTGCTCACTGGAGGAAGGCTGGAGTAGAGGTTCACAGGCACCCAGATGTGCCTTGGAAGAAAGTTCCAGTAATATATCTCCTGCCCTCCACCCCCACTGGCCACCAATCCCCCCCCCCCAAGAAAAAAAATCAGCCATGGAAAACCCCACAGAGCAGTGTGTGACAGTGACACATGTGACACCGTGTGACGGTGGGGGTGGGGAGAGGGGGTTGATGGCAAGTGGCATTGGCAGGATGGGACGTGGTGCCTGCATAGAGGTAGCTTGACATGGAATGGCCAAGAGAAGGATTCTAAGCCATTGTCGTGCAGCCAAACGGGGGAAACATCTCTTTCCATTATGTGAAGGTATCCACAAACGAGAAAGGAAGAATCCTTTTTCTTGGAAGGGAAGGGCTCCCTAAAGCTGGTGGGAAGCCAATTGAAGGACCACAGCTTTCCCCACAGAAGCCCCTTTGTGGCAGAAACGCCCACCGCCCGTTTGCCTAAGCACTCAGCCAACTGCCCTCTTGCTTCTCCTTAGAGACCTCTGCCAACGGGCACAAACCGTGGGAGGCAGAGAGCCCCACCAGCCCCCCACCCCCGATGCTGGGAGACCCCCGCCTCTCTGTCCCACCACAGAGAAAGTTCCAGAAACCCTTTGGGGAGTCACGGAGCAGCCCCTTCTGTCCCGGGCTGTGCCGTGACAGACAGCCCAACCGCTTCCAATGCTACCCAGCTTCCTTTCTGGAAAGAGACCCAGAAAGCGGCTTGTTCGACTCCCTTTGATCGGAAAGGCAGTCCCTCCACCCCACCCCGCCCTCAGCCGGAGCCTGAGTAAGTGCAGCCATTCATAGGGACGCTCGGAGGAGCTATTATCTGTGTTTATCTTATCAGGATCCTACTAAACCAGGCCCACTTAGAACAAGGGCCTTAGTCTTGCAGCCTGGGCTTCTGTTCCTACTCACCCGGCCAGTGTATAAATCCGGGCCGAAAACCATCTGAAAGGCAACATTGTTTCCCAACAAGCCTGCTACTGTGATCGTGGAGCTTGGGTGGTTCCCATCTAATAAACTGCTAAACCCCCCGGGGGGTGAGGGCCAGAGCTCCCCCTCCCCCTACAGGGACACAGCCCAAATCGAACAGAAGAGTATTTACTCGGGTCATAGGAGGGATGGGCTATGCTTCTGGGGGCAGAGTGGGGAGGGGTACAGGAGAGGTGGTCAGTGCCGGAGGTGGGAGGGAGGGGGTGTGCTGCGGGAACTCTCCGTTCTCCAAGGACGCTCTCAGCTGCTTCCAGCGGGACAGCTCTGGGAGAGAGCGTGGACCACATGGGTGGCGCCGGCGGCGGTGAAGCCCTTGGTGGGCAACAGAAAAGCAGGCCATTCCAATCCACCGGAAGTACCGTGGAAGAAAGACATGGCCATCCTGATCCGAGTCACCCGCTGAACCGGGAAGCCCCGTGCCGCTGGGACATCACAGGGCCCCCTGGAGTCAGAGTTGACTTGGTGGCCTGGTCTTGACTGACCCCTTCTGTGGGAGGACTTGGTGGCAGTGGGAGGTTGGGTGAGGTGAGTGTCGCCCCCACCGCCACCTGTTAGGAGTGATGAAATCCGGGAAACACGCTCAGCCCTGCGCCCTCCTCATCAGCAGTGCTCCCTGTGCTTGAGCCACTGTTGGATCCCCGCGCAGCCCGTCTTGTCGTGGGCCTTCCTCTCTTTTGCTGCCCCTCTACTTGACCGAGCCTGTTGTCCTTCTCCAGGGACTGGTCTCCAATGTCAACATGTCCAAAGCGCGCTAGCCCTGCGCTTGCTGGGGCCCACGGGAAGAGAGAGGCTTTCATCTGGGGGCACAGTCAGAGGAAGCATGCAGGAATGCATGGCGGGAGCCGTGGAGCGACACGTGGTAGGCATGGAATCTTGACCTTCCCCAAGGCATCGGCATCCACTTCATGGTGCTGAGATCCGGGTCGTGGCTGTCAAGTGACCCAGTTTGGGCGCTGGCTGCCGTGGGTGGTGGGAGGGTGTCGTGTGTTAAAGCCCGCTGTGGTCATGGGGAGCTATGGAAGGTGCTTGGGCAGAGAAGTGGTGTCCCCAGTGCTGGCCTCTGGCCGCTGCCGGTGGGACAAGGGGCTCCCTGTGCCCGGGGCCCAAAGGGCTGTTAAACAGGCAGAGTACAGTGGTTTCCCAGAATGGTGTTGCATCCGCCCCACTTAGGGGCAGCAAGACCACCCAAGACACAAGGAGTGGAGGTTTATTGATGCACATTCCAAAGAAAACATTTCAATAACGTTTACAAGGCTTTTAAGCTCTCCCTGGGCCTGGACCCACCTGCACCCAGGCGGCTGCCTGGTTGAAGTGCTCTTTGAGGGCAGCCCAGCCAGCGGAGACATCTGTTTAAATTCAAGATGGGAGGAAGGAGGGCAGGAAGCCCCCTCCTCACTCCCGCTCCAGGCCCTGTGCAGACCGGCCTGCCATTGGGCAGAACAGCTTCTGAGAAGAGGGGCCAGGGAGAGGGTTCCCTGAAAGCCCAGTGTTTCCTGGTCCTCTCTGGGATAACTGGATGATTGGGGAGTGGTGGGCCCAGGTGAGGAGCGGTCGTGAGGGTGGCTCAGATTGGGATGCCTTTGATTCTAGTGACAATAGTTCACGTCTCATTTGGGGGGGCACACGCATTTCAAATTGGTCCTGACGCTTGGGTTATGAACATACTTAGCATCCGCTAGAACCCAGGGAAGGGGAACAGATAGGCATGCTCCCTAGGTGCTGGGCAGCCTATGCTGTGTGATTGTACTATCTCTTGGCTCCAAGAAAGGGTTGGATTTGGCAGCCCGAACCTAGGCCTGAGGGCATTCAAGTGTGTGGACCAGATGCTGCCCAGCAGCATGGGGGACCCCTCATCGCCCTCGTCTCTGCTTCTTTGCCAGCTCAAGCCAGCGAGGTGCACCCTGTGCCTGCGTGCAAGCCTTCACCCCGCTCTCTACCCTCAGCCTCCTGGTTCCCCCAACCCCATCACTTCAGGACCGAGCAGCTTTACACCGACGCGCTCTACCGGGAGCATACACACATTGTGGAGGAAGGCAGGCGCGCTGAGTGCATCCCTTGGTGGTGCTGGAGGTTTAGCGTTGGGCTACCAATCACAAGGCTTGAGGGTCAAACCCACCAGCTGCTGCAAGGGAGAGAGATGGAGCTGTCTGCTCCCCAAAAAGCTTTGGCATCTCAGAAACCCTAAGGCAGGAGTCCTCAAACTTTTTAATAAAAACAGGGGCCCAGTTCACTGTCCCTCAGAACATTGGAGGGCTGGACTATAGTTTAAAAAAAAAAAAAAACTATGAACAAATTCACTGTAGGCCCGGGATGCTAAGCAGAACAGGCAGCAAAAACACCCAGCGGCTGGATAAATGTCCTCACCATAGTTTGAGGATGCCTGCCCTAAGGGATAGTTCAGCCATGGTGGGGGGTGGGGGGAGGGGGGTCACTGTGAGTCTGAAGCGACTCTAGGTAGCCAGGAAGAGCATGGTCCCTTGGCAGTGCAGGCAGACCAGCCAACTGCTTAGAGGGGGGTTGGCTCAAGGCTCCCAACAGCTATGAATCAGCTATTCTCGTAGCTCCACAGTGAAGCACTTGGTTGTGATCTGAAAGGTCGGTGCTGCAGACCCGCCCAGCAGCTCCATGGAAGCTGGAAGACCTGACTTCTGCAGAGGAGACAGCCTGGGAAACCTGGCTGGAGCCATGCCACTCTGCCACACAGGCTCTCCGAACACCGGCCAGCCGCCAGGACCCCAAGGGGGCAAAAGCAGGCTCACCCTGGCATGTCAACACCAGAGGAAGGGCCCTGTGGCCTCCACGCCTAGGCTGCCTCACATGCATGCTGCAGTGCTCTCTCCCTCCCTCTCCTTGTTCTCACAAGAAACATGTCCCCATTCAAAGTCCCCAGCATGTCACAGGTGATTCCGTTCCTGGGCTCCCCCGCCAAGCTTGGCAGGCCGACCATCCTCCTTCAGTGCACTGATGTACCTGGGAAGGGCCCAGGCCGGACTCAGATGGGCTTGCCCGAACTGGACAACTTGACAGTGAACACAGAGGCTGATGAGAAGCGGGGCCATGAGTGAGAAGCAGTTATGGGTCTGTGGGACACCTGCAGCATTGGGGAGGAAGATGAGGCAGATGGCTTTGCTAAAGATGGACGCACTGTCTCAGAAACCCAGTGCAAGCACGCGCGCGTGCACACACACACACACACACACACACACACACACACACCCTGTAACACACGACAGGTGTTGCTCCCCCCACCCCTCAATGGATTCACCGCGAGTGGGTTTGGTTTGCACTGGGTGTGGCGAGATGTTCGTGGATCTCTCAAGATGTACAGGGAGGAATTGGCTGGACCCAGCTGGTGCATGGAGGGTAGGAAGTGATCGTGGTGGCAGTCGGTGCCCTTGTAGATTGTAGCTGGAGTGTTGTCTTCAGGACATCCTTGGTTGGCAGAGTGTGACATCCCCCCCCCCCCCCCCCCCCCCACACACACCCTGTGGCGCATGCTGGCTGGACTGTGAGCCCCATGGTTTCAGTTCCCTCCATTAAGAAAGCCTTCACCTCTGCGGAGCCTGGTCTTCAGCCCTATTGGCATTGGGACCTGGTGATATTCTATTGTGAGGGGCTGCCCTGTGCCCGCCGGGATGGGGCACAGATGGAAGCTGTCGGTCACCATCCCCAGTGGTGGCACTCTAAGATGTTGGCAGATGGTGCCCCTGGTAGAGAACCCCTGTTTGTTGTTGTCTAATCAGCCCCCAAAGCACAGGTCCGAGAGGGAGACACTGCCGTGGTGTCAAGGGAGAGGCACGCAGGCCTTCGCAGGAGAGGGGCTCCTTATTGCCCTTTTCCTGCCGTGCTTACCCCTGCTACCTGCCGGGACCTCCAACTCGGGGAACTCTGTGTCCTGTCCCCCCAGCCTGGCTTCATTGCTGTGGGTTGTCAAACCACAGCACGTTTGCAGGCAGCCGGCACGCCCCAACCATGGAGAGACAGGAGCCCCTCCACCTGCCGCAGAGGGCCAGGGACCTTTTCCCATGCTCTGAGCTCCCAGTGTCTTCTGCACCAGGCTTGCGGTTCAGTTGATCTGTCTGGAGGAGGAGGAGCAGGTATATGCTTCTCCACTCGGCTCACAGGCCTCAAGGATAAGCGAGAGGTGTGGCTGGGTCTGAACCGGGGAAAATCAGCTTTGAGCTGACCCTGACCCTGCTGAGGGAGCAGCGGGACAGAGCCTGCTCACCGTGGGAGGCACTCTGCAGGATGCCTGGTATTCACTGGCTGGCGGGAGGGTGGGGCACTGACTCTCCAGACCTGCCCAGAAGATTGTTTTGGGACCGAGAAGAAAGGAGTTTGCTAGTGCCTGCTAGGCCAGCCGTGGCGTTTCACTGAGCCGTGCTGTAGTTTCCACTTGCAAGGACGGGTTCGGTGCTAGATGTGCAGCCGGCCTCTGGCTTTGGGCCCTTGCCGTGTGCCAGGATGGGGGGAAGTGAGCCCTGGAGAAGGTGGGAGCTGTCCCTGCCGTCCTGGGGCCCTCACAAAGCCATTGTGGGGCAGGGATCTGGAAAGAGTTTACAAGGCCCCTGAGTTAAACCCCTGGCTTGACCGCTGGAAGCACTCAGAGAAAGTGGCCTGCTGGCTACAGATGGCTTACCGAAGCCTGAAGCAGACAAGGCGTCAGGCCTGGCTGTAGACATTCCCACTGTGCTAGGTGTTTGGCCACAGCAGCGAGCAAACAGGCTCCTGCCGAGTTCTGGCCCCAGGTCATGGCGGGTAGTGGCGGTGGTGGACAGCGCAAACGGTCCATCTGAGACAGCAGTGCCTTGAAGAGCAGGCCACCCAGTCTCCCGAGGGCCGATCCTGGCAAGTTGGTGTGTCGGCAGTGAAGTGTGCTTACTCTCCGTGGGGTCCTCAATGCCTGGCTGGTCTCAGAAATAGATTGCCAGGCCTTTCTTCCATGGTACCTCTTGACAGTCAAGCATCTGAACCGTTTTCACCAGCAGGTCCACTGCACCACGGGGTTTCTGGGGCTGAAACTCTCAGGGAGAGCAGAGAACGTCCTCTTTCCCTCGTGGTGGGGTCAGTGGGCTTGGACCTCAAATCTTAGGATTAGCAGCCTGATGCTTAACTCTGAACTACCAGGACACACTAACCTACCAGGGCTCCCCAACGACAGGTTCCCCAAACTCCAAAATAACTGCCATTACTTCAGCCCTAGTGGCATCATAGTTATCTGCTGGACTTCTGACCACAAAGTCAGCAGTTCAAAGCCACCAGCCACTCTGAGGGAGAAAGACGAGGCTTTCTATTCCTATGAAGAGTTGCAGTTTTGGAAACCCACGGTGGCATTTCTTCCGTGTCCTTTAGGTTCACCATGAACTAGTAGGTTAGAAGATGGTAAATGCTATCCTCTCACCACTAAGAAAGGAAAGGAGGCCAAGAACAGGGCACCAGGTGGTGAATAATTTTAGATCTCGGGAAGGGGGGGAGGTAGAGAGGAGGTAGGGTTAAGGGTGGATGTCATCAAAAAGGTGACCATATCAGTTTTCCGTTGCATACAGCAAACTATGGATGAGTACCTCCAGACATGGCTGAAAACAGCAGGCGTCACCTCCCTTCTTCACTGGGTTAGGAACAGCAGCCTGAGTCAGCCCTCCCGGAGAGGGTTTTGAAGAGGGCAGTTTGGCTGGGGCTGGGGGCTCCACTTCCAAAGATAGCGCACTGTGATGGAGTCCACTCGGCCTCGTCATGGCCCCCTAGGACAGGCTCAATCTGCCCCTGTGGGTTCCGGGGACTGTAACGCTCTTTACAAGAATAGAAAACCTCCTCTTTTTAAACTGCAGACCTTGCAGGAAGCAGTCTAGGTGCCTCTTGGCCAGGTGGGTGTCTCCATATGGCTGTGTCGTCCCCCTAGAGCCAGCGATTCAAGAGGAAAGACTGGAAACCACTTGATGTCTATGGCTGAACCTAAGAAGGTCACGTGCCCTAAGGTGGAGTGGCCAAGTCTTTAATGTAGAGTAAGGAGGCTGCCTGCTGGAGCGGAAGCTGCCAGAGGAAACAGCAGAAGGGGAGAGAGCCTTGGTCTCTCTCAGTCAGATAGGCGGCCCCAGCCCCATTGTGAGTGAAGCCAGCGTGATGGGGGCCAAGAGGGGAAGCAGCATGAGAGGAGGCTGGGGGCTAGGGAAGAGATGGCGAGAAGTGGCCAGACTCTGGACAGGCTTGGGATGTGGCTCCCACAGGTTCGGCCCTCAGATTGACTGTGAGGTGTGTTAGAGATGGCAAAGATGACCCCAAAGAAGGAACCTCGGTGGTGCTGTGGTGGAGCACTTATCTGCCTGCCAAAAGGCCGGTGGTTTAAACCCCCAACCGGCTCCTTGGGAGACGGAGGTGGCCGTCTGCTTCTGTAGCGATGACAGCCCTGAAAACTCATAGGGGCACATCTGCTCTGTGCTTAGAGTGGCTAAGGGTCAGAACCAGCTTGAAGGCAAGGCTGGGTTCTCTGCCTCCTGTGCTTTTTCCTGAACAGGGGTCCCTACCGGCCCGAGGACTCCGGCACCCTGCCCTTTCTCAGGGTCTTAGCTTCTGCATGGATCCCCTCTGGGCCTCGGTGACTTGGTACCCCAAATGGAAAATGACCTTATAACCTCTTGGGCGTAGCGGGCTTCGCACCGAGCGGCTCACCACAAGGTCACCAGTTCAAACCCCCGAGCTGCTAGGATTGAACAAGATGAGGTCAACATCTCAGTCACCCAAAGGGGCAGTTTTGCTCTGCCTGACGGGGTGGTTGCGAGTCAGAAGGGGCTCAGCAGGGAGAAGAGCTTGGTGGTGTGGTGTGGTGCACGGGGAGCTGCTAACCGCAAGCTCAGCAATTCGAACCCCACCAGCTACTCTAAAGGAGAAAGATGAGGCTTTCCAGTTCCACAAAGAGTTAGAGCCTCGGAAACCCACCAAGTCGCCACACGAGTCAAAATCAATGGTCGCAGGCGTGAACAGAGCCATACATGTTTGTCAAGGCCCTTGGCCCCCCGTAGAGAAGAAGGCACCTAGATGCTGGGAAAGCATGTGTGGTTTGTGGTGGTCTTTTGAGCCCTGAAGAAGCTGTCTGGTGGCAGTTCTCCCCCTAACATGTTGTCCCACCTGGGGGCGGATTGAGAGGTGGCTCTGGGGGGAGAGAGCAGTGTCCCGAGGAAACACAGGATATGGCTTGAGCCCCGGTGACAGGAGAGTGAGAGCCCCTGTCATCCAAAACCCGGGGCGACCTGTGGGGTCTCCTTCAGCCACCTACCCAGTGTGTGTGTGTGTCACACGCAGCACCAGGAGGTGCTGGGCTGCTCTGTTAGAAGTGCAGGCAGGGACGGGACACACCGAGATACCAGGCTTGGAGAGGGGAAGGGGGCTCCTTCTATTTCTTGATCCGGGTGTGGGAACCGTAGGTTTGTACGGCTTCTGACCATTCCCCAAGCAGCGTGTTTGTAAGATACTACTGTGTCCTGCGCCCGCAGTCCACGGCCATAAACCATGCTATAAATGCACGTCGGAGGGGTGAGGTGTCGGGATCGTTTTTTTAAGAGTGCCAAGCGCCTTCTGGAGAATGGACGTGCGCAGCCGCACCAGGTACCTGAGAGGCGGGGCTTAGCTTTGCACCTTCTTGAACTTCCCCGTCAGTCCAATCAGACAGCGTCTTCCTTCCACCCCCTCCCCCCCCCACCCCCGGGGTGCTCGGCCTTCAGTCCAGGGTACGTGCCCGGGATAAACGACCTCTGTGTGTCTGCCCAGTCCTGGTGGTTGGCATTTGCATTTCCGATTGGGGAATGCAGCTGCGAATCCCCGCCCCGTGCATGACTTCTGATGGGCACAAGCTCCTGCCATCGAATCCATGCTGGCTCATAGCGACCCTGGAGGGAGGCAGGAACTGCCCCGGTAGGTCTCTGGGACGGCCTCTCTGCATGGGGGTGGCCGCTGGGTGCCTGGGGCCACCTCCGACTCACTACAGCAGAGTGAAATTCGGCCAGTCCTGCGGAGGTGTGAGCCCCTGACGGCGGCTGCCACTGTGGCTGTCCACCTCGTTGAAGGCCTTCTTCTTTCTGACTTCCCTTCCACTTTACCAACCAGTGTGCTCCTTCGCAAGGGACTCCCCTGACGACCTGTCCAAGGTACATGCTATGAAGAAGCGTTCTGTGGACATGTTATCTCCCAAGGCAGATCCGTTTGCTCTTTTGACAATCCCTGCATTCGATATCCTTCGCCAGCTCCATCACTCACAGGTGTCCCTTCTTCTCCGGACTTCCTTATTCACCGTGGCAGTCATGTACTCGTGTGTCCATTTCATGATTGGGAATGTAGGGGTGGAGTCTAGCCTGTCAATCTGGAGACAGCCAATGCGACCTCTGCGTGGGCATGGCTTTCTCGGGGAATTCTGGGAAGTCTCACAATATTTTCCTCGTGGACTTGAGAGACCATCTCCCCGGTTGTTGGGAGATGCTTGACTAACAAAACAAGATGGCAGCATGCGAGGAACTGGAGGAGCTGGAGGAGAAGCCACATGGGCTTGCCCTGATGGAACCAGACTTTTGGGGCTGGAGAAAACACAGAGAGACCCTTACCAGCGCTCAGATGCTTCTACCGCCGATGGATACTGCTGATGGACCCTGAGCCCTGGAAATGAGGAGCCATGGGGAGACCTCTGCCAGTGTTGGGATGCTTCTACTGCCGCTGGATACACAAGAATCTGCACCCACTGACCAGTGATTGTCCTGGTGTCATTGCATGTGCTTCGTGTGTCAGAAAGAGACTTTATAGTTTAGAATTGGACATATGGGCTAATATTGGACTTATGACCTTGGACTGGACTGGGTTGGGATGCTTTCTCAACGTCCCATTCCTCTTGTATATAAACCTTTCCCTTATACCCATATGCATGTCTATGAATTTGTTTCTCTAGTCTGCCTGGACTGGCACACCGTCCAACTTTCCAGTGCCTGTGATGTGGATCAGGAGCTCCTTAAAGCTCCTTAAAGCAATACCTTCTCTATCCAACACTTTAAAGAAGTCTGTGCAGCACATCCACAGCAGCTGATAGCCTCGTCTCCCTCCCTCAGGGTGACTGGTGGCATTAGACCACAGATAGCAGTCATGGAGTAAACCCCGCACCACCGGGCAGGAGGTCACAGTTCACCTAGGTACGCACCACATGCTTTCTGGAGAAGGCAGCTGCACACCTGGACTGCAGGGAGGTGTGAGTTGCCATCACACGCCTCCCCTGACACAGGTGACCCCTTGTCATGAGAACAATGCGGTTTCCTATCCCGCGTCATCTTCCCAAGTGCTGGTGTCCTGGAGGCCATGGACACGGTGTGTGGTGAGCCGCTTCCCCCACCCCTACCCCCCACTCAGGGACTCACCTTCCCGCTCTCTATGAGGACGCAGGCGCGAGCGGGGGTTGCTTCTGTTGTGCAGGAGGGTGCTACCCGTGGGAACCAATTTGAAGGCACCCACCACATCAAGCTCCCGGCATTTTAGTGAGCCTCTCCCGGAGTGTGCTACCCCACCATGGGGAGGGGAGTGTGTATGTGCGTGGGGGGCGGGGGGGACTCTGTGCTTGGGCAGGCCATGCACCTCCCTGTGGAGTCCCAGAACCCAGAGACACTTGAGAGGCCGCTCTCCTTCTCCAAGACACGCTGGAGAAACTAGGCGGCCGGACCACTCTTCCTCCCTCCTGGCTCCAGTAGTAGAGGGAGGCCCCCTCCTCAGGCCAGCCGGTGGCCACAGGGCTCCAAGCTGAAAGGAGATGGGGGGGGGGTCCACGGGGTGTTGGGGTGCGGGTGCCCCTGCGTGCTCAGGCTCAGCCAGCTCGGCTGAGCAGGTAGAGCCAGGCACCCTGCGGGGAGCGCCCAGCCTCTTCCCACCTGCAGGCCCATCAAACGCCTCATCAGGCGGCCCCGAGTGGGAACTCGGTGATGTCAGTGCCAGGCCTGAACAATCAGCTCTTTCAGGGCAGGGCGCGCACCATCAAAGGCGTCTGGGAGGGCCTGCCGCCGGCCGCGCAAGCTCACACATGCTCCCGGCGGCACGCAGGGCCAGAGCCGAGGCCCTGTGGGGAGTGTGTCATTCTGCTCCCAAAGTCAACCGTCCAGAGCGTACCCGGTGAGGAAGGCCGAGGCTCCCCACCAGATCACCTCTCCTCCAGCCCTAGTACTGAGGGTCTGAGCAGACACCATGGGGTGGGAGTCCAGCAGGGGTGTCCCACTGCACAACTCCAGGGGGCGCCGTGTACAGAGGATGCCGTGGGAAGCGTGGGGTGAAGCTGCAGAGCTATGGCTGCCCCAGGCCGGAGAAGCCCCGGGCTGGTGCTCCCTGGACACCGGCTCCCAGCTCAGCCCCCGCACTCTATCTGCGCAGCCGAGATTCCTGGAAGACTCAGTCTAGCTGGGGCTCAGGGAAGAGGGAGGAGATTGGTCTGTGCAGCTTGCGTGGGGGAGAATTTGCTAGGAAGCCGGCTCCCCGCTCCTGCTGCATCCTCCCGGGCAGGGGTTCTCAGCTCCCACGTGGACGGCAGCCCCAGGGGACGCTGGCCGTGACTGGAGAACGTGTGGGCTGTCGTGGCTTGAAGAAGAGGCGCTGCCGATGTGCAGTAGGTGAACGTCAGAGATGCTGCTGGGCTTCCTGCAGTGGTTCATGCTGCTCCAATGACCAAACATAGTCTTGCCCCCAAAGTCAGGGGGTGCCAGGGTTGGGAAACACTTTCTTCGATAGGCTTTCCCAACTCCTTCAGACCCCGAAACCTCAGCTCCTGGTTGCTCCTTTCAGGGGTGGGGGTGGGGGGGCCCTCCTGGTCTACCAAAGAGTGCCGGCGCCTCAGCCCGACTGCTGTGTGAGCGCAGGGCAACCACTGCTCCCCTGGAGGCCAGTGCGCCAGGAGTCTGCCCGATGTTACCACAAACGCAGGGCCCGGGAGGAAGTACAGCCAGAAAACTCTTTAGAAGCAAGGATGGCGGCATGTCCCCCTCCTCCGCCCCTGCCCGGACCCCTCTCCTCCTGCCCCAGAACCAAGGGCCTGAGCAGCCACCCAGGGCAGGGGTTCCAGCAGGACCATCCCACTGCACAACTTGAGGGGGCGCCACCTGGACGGCGGCAGGATGGGTCTGATGAGGACCACACAAAGATCGTGAAGCATGAGAGCAGCGATGAGGAGCCCCAGCTGGGCCACTTGTCTCCCTGGACTCTGTTGCCCCCTGTAAAATGGGAGAAGAAGCTCAAAGGTGGTTGAGGAGTGAGGCGGGTCGATGGACATGCACTCTTTACAGCCGAGCCTGGCACTTCCTGCCGCATGATACTCTAGCCGGAGGAACCTGGTGCCTCCTGATGGGGTAGGAGCAGAAGGCGAGCCGGTTTGAGCTACAGGTTTATGCGCCCGACTCTGGGATCCACCAGAGTCTGCTGGAGCCTGCTGGAGCCAACTGCTGTTGCCCACGCCGACTTCTTACACTCTGCTTCTCTGGTTCTCCAGCCACTCTGACATTCAGTTTTGAGTGGAGACCCCTAAACAGTCAGCGGATGCCAGGGAACCTCAACAAGCGCCTTTCAGGATGTGGCATGCACCCTGAAGTTGTGGCGAGACCTCTGGGGTGGAAGCCTCGTTCCTACCAACTTTGCGAAGATGCCTGGGGTCGCGCAGGGAGGGGGTCGGCATGCTGGTTTCCCCTGAAAGTCTGTCCCGATGGGCTGGCTGTGACCTGTTTCCATCATTAGAGGAGGCCCACCTGATGATCCAAAAGAGAAAGGTGAGACTAGGTGCCCCCATAAAGATTGACCATCTCACAGCCCCTGTGGGGCAGTTCTCCTCTGCCGTATACTTTGGCATCGACTGCAAGGAGGTGGGTTGGTTTGTTTGGGGGTAACTTTTCTGGTAAGTGTGCAGCTGCTGTGTGACAGAGTCAGAGATGGGCAGAGAATGACCAGCGTGGACACGGGCAGGGGGCAAGCCCTGTTGGGAAAAGGGTATGTTGGCCTGGCTTGATGCAGAGTTACTCACACCCTTCAGTTTGGAAAAGCAAAACAAAGACTCAACAAACTTGAATATCGCGCTGTAATGATAGTTAATATTTTCTACTTTCTCTCTTATCTGGGTTCGAATACTCATTGCAATGACTACGCAGAAATTCCCAGGGAAAATCATAATTAAAGGGTTTGCCAGTGAAGTGAACAAGTTGTAATGTCTGTGAGATAGGCTCAGGACTGTTGGTCAGGATGGGTTACAGTCTGCTAATCAATATCCAAAGGGCACCTCATTCCGCCATACACCTCCCACCCGAAGGCATCCATGGGTCAGTCACTCAGCTCCCTGAGAGGCACCCCCCTCTGCAAACCAGCCTCCTGCTCAGAAGCGCCCAGATTTATTTGCTCGGTGAGTGGGGAAGGCCATCACGCTGACTCCTGGTTCTGCTGCCGCTCCTCTGATGTCGTAGCTGTCTTCTGGATCGAGGAGGTTCAGTGCACAGGAATCTCGGGTCCAGATGACTGGTTCCACATCTGGTTCTTGCTGGTCATGAGATCCCTCCTCCTGCTTTCAGAGGGCTCCTTTTATACCCAGCAGGATGGCCCTCCAGGGAATCCCATTCAGGAATACTTGCAGGTGCATCCTCTCAGGATCCACCTCCACCTTCTGACCAGACCCAGGCAGGGAAAGGCCTTTTGGTGGAAGCCAGACTTCAGCTGGAACAGCCACATTCAATAATCCACTGCCCGGCACCCTCCTGACAAGAAAGAGAGGCCTTCTTCCTACCCCTGATAAGTCAGCACCACTTTGAAGACCTGGCCATCCTCTCCGGGGCTGCAGGGCTTGGAGAATAAATGTCAGCTTCCATGGTTGTACACATATACATGCGCACACATACACGTCTGCATACACACCCAATTGCGCTCACATGCATGCATGCATGTACATACACATAAGCACACATGCACATCAGGACCTCCCACCTCTGCAGCAAGCCTGGGGTTTTTTTTTGTCTCCCAGACCCCCCCCCACCCCCCGCCCAGAGCAGCTAGCTGGGCGCAGCAGCCTTTACATGGCAACTGGCGCTGGCAGGTGTGTGTGTACCTCTGTGTATAGGCACGTGCATATGCACACATACTCAGAGTAGAGCCACCATTGCAGAGGGAAGAGCAGAAGGATGGCGAGACAGGGCCGTGGCCCAGCCCTCGCTGGGTTGTGGAGTGACCTGTGGTGCCCAGCGAGGCCGGCCTGGCAGGGCGCAGAGGGTGTGGCGCCCGCTGGGCTGGAGCGCGGCCGAGTGGCAGGGCAGAGGGAGCGCGGTTTGCCAGGGGCGGAAGAATGGGGCTTCTGTGCTGCTTATCAGGATGGAGGCTGGCAGACAGGGTGTGGAAGAGGCTCCCAGGGCCCTCCTGCTATAGTCAGCACCTCGTCATGGAGGTGGGGGTGGGCTGAGGGGCTCCTCTGACCTCTGTGGAGCCTCAGCCTGGCACCTGCCAGATCATGTTAGGTCTGGGAGAGTCATGGACCTTCACCAAGAGACTGGCCCCCTCTTGATCCTTCTGCTCTGCCTTACAGATGGGCTGAGACAGGATAGTTAGGGACCACCAACATCCCCCACCACCAAATCACCGCCCTGTCCTGAAAAAGAACATCTCTAGCCAGATATCCCTCTGTCCATAATGTCTCCAAAGGAGGTCTCCAGGTGGCGCAGTTAGCTGGAAGGCACCCAGAAGAAAGACCTGGCAATCCTCTTCTGAAAAAGCAGCGTTGCAGCCCCGTGGCACTCAGTTCTAGTGAGCCACACCGGAGTCGGCATCGTGAATCAGTGGTCAACTGGCTCTCTGGCAGTCAGTTTAATATCTCCAAATCCTCACGCCCCGCCCCCCACCCCAGTAAGCCGGCATAGATGGGGGTGATCTTAGAGAACAGACGTACCACGTCGGGGAGGGATTGAAGGGCATCGGGCATTTAAGACGCGTCGGCAAAGCTGTTTCTGTAACACATGTGGTTTCCTGCGCAAAACTCATCACAGTCCCACAGACTTAGGACTGCTTGGACGCCCTGTGGCCGTTTTAAATCACCCCCGACAAGCAGGGCACCAAACCGACCACGGGCACAGAGTGCTGCAGGCAGAGGCAGCGCCTCCCAGGCCTGGCCCCGGCTGGAGCTTGTGCAGAGGGCACGCAGAGTGTTTGCTGCTCCTGGCGCGTCCACGAGAGACCATGCACGTGCTCCGCTGGTCCGGGGCAGATAAACAGCCCTTAGGGAACAGGCAAATGTGGAAACATGGAACCCGTGGATAACGGAGATGGGCTGTCGTTGGCACAAAGTGGTCTCAGTCGATGACAGATCTTGGGTGGTCCCAAACTCCTGCCCGGCACCGTGCTGATGGGGTGTGGAGGAAGGGAGGAAGGGGTGGAGGACTCCACACGTCCTAACTTCTCCTTCCTCTGCGCACGGTGGACTAGGAAGGATGCCCAGCCCTCCGGGATGGCACCCTCCCACCCACACGTCACACGGACAGACAGACAGCCTTCACACGCCTCCTTCTGTCTTGCAGGAACTTAGCCATTGGAATCGGGATCCAGAACTTTCCAGAGGGGCTTGCAGTCAGCCTGCCCTTGCGTGGGGCCGGCTTCTCCCCCTGGAGGGCCTTCTGGTAAGTGCTCAGAACCCCTTGGCTAGCGCTGGGTCCACAGTCTGGGCAGGTGGCAGGCAGGCAGGCCTGGGCTCCTAGCCAGTGACCTCCCTCCTCCCTCCCTAGGTACGGACAGCTCAGCGGCATGGTGGAGCCCCTGGCCGGCCTCTTTGGCGCCTTTGCGGTGGTTCTCGCTGAGCCCATCCTGCCCTACGCCCTGGCCTTCGCCGCTGGCGCCATGGTCTTCGTGGTCATGGACGACATCATCCCGGAAGCCCAGACTTGGTAGGTGCACCCCTCCCCCTTGGCCCCTGCCCAGCCCCCAGGCTGGCCTGGCTTCCTTTCCAGATCCCCTCTGCCCATCTGCCCCTCCTCCATTGAGCTGTCCCAACAAAGGGGATCGCTAAGATGGCAGTGGCCCCTGCCCGCTCCCCAGAAATGCTTGCGAGTTTATTTTCCACGACTGGATCATCAGATCTTTCTTCCCACGTGCCTCTGGGTGGACTTGAAGCGCCAGCCTGACAGCTAGCCCCAACTCCCGGAGCTGTTTGGTAGCATAGTGGCCGAGGCACTGCACTGCTAGCCCCAAGGTCAGAAGTTCAAAGCTGTTCCTTGAGAGAAAATGAGACTTTCTGCTCTAACAGTTACGTTCTGAGAAGCCCACAGGGGCGGTTCTATTCCACCCTTTGGGTCTCTGTGAGTTAGAATCAACTCGATGCCAGTTTTCCAGGGAGGGAGAGAAGAGAAGAGAGAGAGAGAGAGAGAGAGAGAAAGGTTGCTCTGTTTGGGCTTAAAGACTATCTAATATCTATAAACCGTAGGATGATTTCGAGGCTAATTTGCAGGGTCTAAGACGTCCTGATGGTAGACTGGGCAAGGTTGGTAGTTTGAACCTACCATCCGCTCCAAAGGAGGGGAACGCGGTTTCTTTTCCCATGAACCCCTCGTGATGGCTGTGAGTCGGAATCGATCTGATGGCAGCAGCCAGTGAGTTTGGTTTTGCTTCAGTTGCAAGGTCTGGGTAAGGGGCACCTTCCAGAAATCAGAGCCACTGCTCCCTGTGGATTCCCAAACCTGGCCAGGTGACTTTGGGCAAGGTACATGCTTCTTGGTGACTTGTTTCCTCCCCACGAGAGTGGGGCTTCGGGAGCCCTGGTGGTGGTAAACAGGCAAACACTTCACTGCTAACGGAAAGGCCGGCGGTTTGAATCCACCCGACCCCCTCTCCCCTCCATGGCAGACCTGGTGATCTGCCCCGCAGACTGCAGCCTGGGCGACGCCATCTGCTGAGTGGGAATTGCCCGGGATCAGGCCTGATGAGGGTGGGATCGCGGTGGATTCCATCAGTTCATCGGCACACAGCCCAACTAAACCTCGTGCCGTCAAGCCGAGTCCAGCTCCCGGCGACCCTGTAGGAGGGGGTGGCGCTGGTCCTGTGGGCTGCCCCGGCCACTCATCTTCATGGAAGCAGATGCCCATCTTCCTCTCCCGTAGGACAGCTGCTGGCTTCCCACAGCTGGTGGCTCCCACGACTGGCCTTCGGGTTCGTAGCCGAGTGCCTGACCCACTGTGCTTCCAGGGCTCCCCGGGCTCCAGCGCGTGTGGGTGGTCAAGGTTCCCGCAAGTCCCAGTGTCCCAGGGGCCTGGCTGAGGACACCCTGTCACCTGGACACGGCCACAGACTGCACTAAGGTCTTCTCTTCTCTCCCCCTCCCTCCCCTCCCAGTGGGAATGGGAAGCTGGCGTCCTGGGCCTCCGTCCTGGGCTTCGTGGTGATGATGTCCTTGGACGTCGGGCTGGGCTAGCCCTGCAGCAGCGACACCTCAGACTCCAGGAAAGGCCATGCTTGGAGCAGTGGCGGCGATCGGCGCCCGTGGAACCGCGACCCTCTCTGGTCCCATTAAAACGTTCCTCCTTTCCCTCCTCGGCATCGCATGACTCAGCGGTGACGGGGCCCCTTCCTGCTTTTCTGGTTTCATTTGGGGTGTCGGGGTCTCATGGAATCGCGAATCTTAGTGTGGGTCCCTGTCCTGGGTTGAATTCTGTCCCTCGCCCTGCCCTCCACATAATGTGCTAGATAGCATCTCTGTCTCTCAGCCAGGGGCTGCCCTCCCATTGGCTGCCTCTGCTCACGCAACCGGAGCAGGACTCCTGACGACGCGCAGGTCTTGAGTCCATCTCTTTGGTGACGTGACAGAGATCAGACAGGGTGGGCGCAGAGGAGAGGTGGGTGATGGTAGATGCCAAGGCAGGTGGACATCTCGAGGGGCCATGGCACTGGAGCTGGCGAGGCAAGGCCGTTTCTTCTAAACTGTGAGCAAACAACTCACCTGTCTGTTTGCCGTTGCTCCCGACACCTTTGGGGCAGCAGCCTGAGACAGGTGTCTCAAGGGCTCTGGGATCCTGGAGATCTCTGCTTTCTTACCTTCTCTCTCTCCAGCCAGACTCAATAGTGACTCCCCAGGGGCTTGCAGTGGGAGCCAGCTGCCGAGGGACGTCTCCAACGCTCTTTCTGCCCAGGGACACAGAGCAGGACACTCTTGTCCATCCCTCCTGCGGGTGATTTCCCCCTCAGCCCTCTTTGGGCGGGAGAGGGGGAATCACACAGCACCAGTGGTCTGTGAAGTTTTCTGGATCCTCGAGGCATTTATTTGATCAAGGGTGTAACTGTATCGCCTTCATTTCTGCAAGCGGCTTGGGCCGACCACCCTGAAGCAAGCCCCTCATGCCGCCTTGGCCTTGACGGAAGCGATTTTTAATGGGAGACTTTCCGGTCTGCCGTGGGTCCCCTCTCTGAGGAGGTCATTTGTAACCTGACCCGGAATGCTTAAGCTGCAGGAGGCCTTTGCAGGTGTTTGGCCTGAGCGCTCAGGAAGGGGTTAGGAAAGGAAAGAGAGATGTATACGTTTCCCTTTTTCAAATACATTTTAGCCAAGTTAGCATCCTGAAATAGCCCGAGAGAACGAGGCACATGAGACTAGAAGCCAGCCCCCTCGTGGACACACTGGCTTTGGTCCACTTTGAACACAGGGAAGGCCTGCGAGGCCTGTAGCCCAGAGCCAGGTGTCCCGACATTGCCTGTCCAATGCCTGCCCTCCATGTTTACATGCTCCTCGATGTCCAAGGGGGAGCCTCTTGTTCTGCACACACCCTGCGACCTCCGGGATCTGTGACTGTCCCTCCCAAGCACTGATGATCAACACGGACCTCGCGGCCGGAGCTTGGGCGGCCTGCGATGCCCACGGTCTGGTGGGTGGTGTGTCATGCGTGCGTTTCCTGTTTAACGTCTCGGTCGTTCTACATAATGCAAATGGACAAGACCTCAAAACTGTGATTCATATCCATAAGGGAGCGATTGTTCTTTGTGATGAATATCAATAAAGGAGCGATTGTCGCGGACGAGCCGGGCTACGCCGACTTCTTCTCACGGCCTCTCCTGCCCCTCGATGATGACAGCAGGGTGGGCCACCATTCCCACTGCATTCTCGGTGACCCTGGCTCAGAAAAGACAAGGGGGAAAAAACACCAAACTCACGAGCCTCGAGTCAGTCCTTACGCAGAACAGAAGCGCACAGGACAGGGCTGCCCTGTGGGTGTCTGAGATTGGAATGCGCTGCAGGGTGGCTGCTGCTTCCCGACTGCTCCCCCGATGGTGAGCGGCCCCTGTGCTAACCACGGTGTGAGCAGGACTCTATGTTAATGAGCCGCTTCACCACAGCCTCCTGGTAAGAAGCCAGATGTGTAGCTCCATCAACTCGGAGCCTTCGTAGGGAAATTCCCGTAGCTTTTCTTTTCCTTTTTCCATGATTTTTTTTTTTAATTCCCCTCCAATTGAACTTGGTGTTCTCTGTAACCTTGGTTAACTCAGATGCCAATTTCCAATCCCTCCATGTTCTGAAAGGTTTGTCAGCTGCTACCAGCTCCCTTGCCCTGGCTGGCAGAGTGGGTCCCACTTTGGGCTGCTAACTACAAGGTCAGCATTTATTTTTAGGGTCTGCTTACTTATTTTTTTGTTGTTGTTTTTTAAAAAATTATTTTATTAGGGGCTCGTAGAGCTTTTAACACACCCCCTCCATCCATCCGTGGTGTCAGGCACATTTGTACATATGTTGCCATCATCATTTTCAAAGCATTTTCTTTCTACTTGAGCCCTTGGGATCAGTTTAACCACCCCCCACCCCCCCATCCCCCCACACATATACACACCTTCCTCACGAACCCTTGATAATTTATAAATTTTCCCCATGTCTTACACTGACTGATGTCTCCATCCACTTTTCTGTTCGCCATCCCCGCTGGGAGAGGGTGATATGTAGATCATTGTGATCAGTACCCCCCTCCCACCTGCCCCTTGCCCTACTCACTATTGGTCCTGAGGGGTTTATAAGGCCAGCAGTTCTAACCCACCTGCTGCTCCACGGGAGACCGTTGAAATGTCTACTCCCTTGTAGAGTGTCAGAAGCCCACAGAGGTAGTTCTAGCCTGTCCTACGGTGTCGTCGCTCTAAGTCCAACGACTCGGTGGCCGTGGGTTCTATTAGAGTTACCTGTTCTTTGTCAGGTGGAACCCCTAAGCCTACAGCCTGTGGTCATCCTTCAGGCTGGGAACTGAACCTCTGCCCGCCCCCCACCCTCCATGTGAGAGTAATCTACATCAGAGGATGTCCTTTACCCAAGGGCACAGTGCAGAAGGTCAGGACAGGAGGGGAAATGGAAACAGGGAACACGGGGAGGAAGTGGGGTACAGGGTGGCACATCGATGGGGCAGCGATGGATGTATCAAAACTAAGTGTGGGTGAATTATTGAACGTGAACCTGGCATTGCACTCTAAGTTTTCACCCCATCTGGAATTGAAAGTATCAAAAAACAGCATGCTCTATCGGACAGGGCTGCTGTGCAGTGCTGGTTAACCAGCTGAAGGAGAATGGAACTTACTGGAGGATATCCGAAAATCTTAGAAAACCAGCCCAAGTATAGAAAAACCAGGGTTGGCAGAAAGGCTGGAACTCAGCTGGCCAGGATCAGGGCCCAGGTCAAACTCCGGGGACAGTGTGTCTGAGCACCTCTCCCCACAGGCATGGCTCAGCCCAGGGACAGCTCTGTTGGGCACAGGCACCACAATGAGTCACAGGAACCCTGAGTCTCCTGAGCTGCTGACACCACACGTAGGTGGCTTTGAAGAGCCGATCGTATTGTGTCAGTCATATTGTGTCAGTGCCTGAGGCTGCTGGTCGGAGCCGAGGTTCTCAGCTGTGCTGATGTCTCTCTGGCAGATCCTCCTGGTTTTCAGACAAGCCTCATTGGGCAGCTGTCGTTGTGTGTGTGTGTGTGTGTACTGATCGGAGCTAGTCTACTCTTTTTATGTCTCCAAAGTGATTAGGTGTGGAGCCCATTCCCACTAATGGGGATCACAAAGAAAAGCTTGCTTCCAACCAGGAAAACCTCCACAGGAAGAGGGGCTAGGATTCTGACACATCTGGACACAGATCATTTCATCTCCAACACTGGGCACTGGGCTCCATCACCAGCATGTCTCCTTGACCTTGAATCACTTGGCCCCCACTGAGACTCCTGGGCAGAGGCATGTGATGGGTTGCTTATCCCCACCCCACCCCCCATATACCCACCTCATGTCTTCCAGAGGAGAATGTGGGGCTCCAAACCAAGCCTACAGACAGCAGAGGCTCCACACACAGAGAAAGGGCGCATTCAGATCAGGCAGATAAGCAAAGGGCTACATTTCAGAGCAACCCCCCCAAACAAACAAACAAACAAAAATCACCATCTTATCCAACAGCTCCTCTTTGTGCATTCTTATCAGGCCTCAACCACCTGGCCCAAACACACCCAAAGGCCAAGTTTGGTCTTTTCTTGGGCCCCTGTGAGAAACCATTGTATCACATCTCACCCGCCCTGGAATACAGCCCTCATTTCCCTGTAACGCTATGAGGCGGAATCTGTTCAATGGCAGATCTGGGTTGTCCTGGGAACCTAGAAGCTCTGAGCCTGCCTGGACAGTTGAACAGAATCCAGTCATTGTATCTATGGGAGGGCGAGGTCCTTTGGAGAAATAATGGAAAAATTCAAGCCACTTGCCTTCATCCAATGGGCATCTGTCTCGGTGTTTAGAAGTAGGGACAGCACTTGCCCAAGATGCAGGAACAAAGGCAACATTTGAGAGCAAAAGAAAGGCAATTCAGGAAGCCAAAGGAAAGCCATGGAATGAGTAGCTTGAGAAGGAGTCCAGAGACCATTGCACCATTGTCAATGGGCTACTGAAAAGGGAGCCATCCAAACAGAGATGAGAACAGAGACAGTGGGGCAAAAAGCCTGCCTGTGAGAACAGCTGGGGCCATCAGCTTTGTACCTGGGCTGGGGTTTGGGCCCAGACTGGGAGCGCTTGTTAAGTGGGTTGCCGCACTCACTCACTCACTCACTTGTTTCTGCCCTTTCTCCCTGTCCCACCACAGTGCTTGCATAATTTGTGCCCAAGCCTTCTAGACAGCCTTAGCCCCTCTATGTTGTAGCACAAGTGATTCTTAGCTAGCGCTTTCTGTCAGCCACCTAGGAACTTCTAAAAATGACCCATGCTCAAGTCCATCTCCTTGAGGCTGATTTAATCAATTAAAAAGGACCATGTGCACCCCCCAAAGCAACAACAACAGTAACCTCACTGCCATCGACTTCATTCCAGTTCCTAGCAACACTATTACATAGGGTTGAACTGCCCCAGTAGATTTCCAAGACCGGAATTCTTTACTGGCATAGAAAGCCTCCTCTTTCTCTCTTGGAGGAGCTACTGGTGGTTTTGAACTGCTGACTTTGTGGTTAGCAGCCCACCATGGGACCCACAATGCCACCGGGGCTCCTTATAGTTCCCCCTTATAGTGATGAAGATATGAACCTTGATACCTAGATACCTATCAACAAAGCAGATGACGATGGACCCTGATGGCCTCAAGGCCAGCTAACTGACACCCAGGGAAGTAGGGACACGGGAAATCTGGAGCGCCAATGACACTGTTGGAGAGTCTAAGCTCAAGAACCCAGCCACACAGCCAGGAAGTTGAAATGCTTCTTTCAAATGCACAGCAAGCCATTTCAATGAAGAAATGGATTTAGAGGTGCCTCCAGAATAATTCATCTAAGAGCAAGGAGAAAGGGGCTGTGGGACGAGTGGCACCTAGATTCCATGGGCCTCTGAATATGTCTTTCTGTAAACCTTCTGAAGAGTTGAACACAGGATGGGTGCGGGTTTGTGTGTGTGCCCACGCACAGTGGTTCTCAAAAGTACAGATAAAAATATGGACACACATGTTCCTAATAGCCACAAAAGTGAAACAACCAGAAAGTCCATCAGCTGATGACTAGATCGATGACAGATGTTTCTCTTTAGCTGGGTTCTCTATAGAAGCAAAACCAGTGAAGATTATGTATCGGTATCTGTGTCTGTCTGTCTCTCTATGTATTGATCGATCGATCGATCGAAAGGTATTTCAGAACAATGACTAACAGGGCCATTGTTGTAGACAAGGGCAAGTTCCAAGTCTGGGGGTCAGATGTCAGCCTGGAGGCTTCTCTCAACTGGACTAGCTGCATTGAGCGATGAACCCAAGACCTCAGGTCACACAACAAACTTCTGGCTGCAGAGGCAAACTAACCCAACCTTGACAGGTAAGTTGGCAGGCTGCTGGCTCAAGTCCATGGATCCAGAGGTCAGAGAACAAGCCAGGGACAGGAACCACATCCAGCAAAAAGCAAACAAGATTTTCCACAGCATCCACTCTTTTTGGAAGCAGACACTCACCACAAGACTAAGGAAAGTTCCTCTCAACTGGTTGGCATCTCATAGTAGATCTCATTAAGAGGTGCTAAAATTGTGTCAGACTTGATTAAATCGTTACTAGATCTTACCTACCAAACCATGGAGAATCCTGGCCCAGCCAGTTGAATAAAACGATAGATAAAACCTTAACTATGACAGCTGCACGTCCATACAGTGGAATACTATTCTGCCAGCAGAAAGGCGTGAAGTTCTGCTGCCTGCTATCACATGGATGAACTTGGAGAACATTATGCTGAGGGAAAGAAGCCAGACTCAGAGCCGCATCAGTAATGCTTTAAGACTGGAAGAAATGCAGAGACAGGGAGCAGGTAAGGGCTGCTGGCTGGGGTGGGAGAAGTGGGAAGTGATTGTTGATGTGTGTGGAGGGTAAGGGAACAATCCTGGAATTAGACTGTGATCACAGCCCCACGGCCCTGAAGACACCACACTTGGGTGAATCGTACACTCCAAAGGATGGGCTGGGTGGGATGGGAATGACATCTCCACAGAAGTTAGAACCGTGGCGATATTCTGAGTGTAAAAGTGGTAATTCAGAAAATACATGCGCACAATTCACTGGGGAGGCGGGGAGGGAGGGAAACAAACCATCTGTTGTACGTCTGAAGTCTCTGCTGTGGAGCAGATTCTGATTCATGGTGATTCCGTGTGTTCACGTAAGCTTGTGCTCCCAAGGTCTTCCTTGGCGGTGATCTGTATGGAAGCTGATCACCAGGCCTTTCTTCTGTGGTGCCTCTGCCAGATTCCTGGGCAGTGGCTGAGAGCCACTCAGTTGAGCCATCCCCAAACCCATTGCCATTGGTCCGTATAGAAGACAGAGTGGACCTGCCCCGTAGGGAGAGCTTCGTCTTCCTCCCAAGGAGCACCTAGTGGGTTTGAACTGCCAACCTTGCAATCAGCAGCCCCATGCTTAGCCCACTGTGCTCTGGGACCTATCACTTACCTTCTCCTGGTTTCCGGGTACTGAGCCCAGGGTCTTCACGGATGTGTATGAGCTCTCTGAACACTGAAAGCAAGCAGGAGCCCTGTGGTGGTTCTTTAGCCTTTGCAATTCAAGGCCATTGCGTTGCTCCTCGAGGGAAGAAGAGTCTTTCTGCTTCAGTAATGAGCTCTGCTTGCAGAAACCCATGGGGGCAGTTCTTACTCACCCCCCCCCGCCCCCACCCACACACCCTTCCAGGTCGCTATGAGCTGGAATCTGCCCACGGACAGTGAGTTTGAGTATGTTGGATTTAAAAAACTGCAAAACACACAGGTCCTACCTGTTAACCCAGGGGTCCTCAAACTTTAAACGGGAGGCCAGTTCACTGTCCCTCAGACTGTTGGAGGGACGGACTATAGTTTAAAAAAAAAACACAAACTATGAACAAATTCACTGCAGGCCCCAGATGAGTCAGCTGCTAAGGAGGGCAGGCAGCGGTGCCAAGAAGACCCGGTGGCTGAATAAATGTCCTCGGCAGGCCAGGGTTTGAGGACCCTGTGTTAACCCATCCATGGTTTGGTACCCATGCACCACTGCGCGGTCCAGGTCTTGACCTCCAGCGCTGGTTAGATGCTCCAGGCTAGCGGAGGGGGGGGGGGGGGGGGAGGGGGGGGGGCGGGGGCCAGGTGAGACTGCTCTACCTGAGCCGGCACACGTTCCCTGGAGCACAGGCTCGGCCTCCCTGCCGCGGGCATGGGGCGCGGCTCCAGGGCGGCTCCGGCGCGAGCTCCGTGGGCGGCCGGTGGCCGTGTACCTGCGCAGGCGGGCGGCTGGGCGCGGCTGGCCTTTGCACGCAACGGGCTGGCAGCCCGGCTGCTTCCCCTGGCTGAGCGGGGCCAGGGCGCTGGGCACACCTCTTCCTGGGCCGCCCCGCCCCGCAGACGGAGGCAACAGGCACCCGAGGGGGCAGGCAGAGGCCACCCTGCCGGCTCAGCCCTGTGACTCTTCCCAAGGTGCCCGGAGTTCGTGAGCCTGAACTTGACCCCCTGGGAGGGCGTGTCTGACTGCTGGTGACCCCGTGTGCAGAGGGGACTGTCAAGGCTGCCAGGAGCCCGCTGCCAGGCCTTTCTTCGGAGGTTCGTCTGAATGGACTTGTACTGCTACCCCCTCAGCTAGTGATGGAGGCCGAACTGTCACCACGCAGTCCGTTTCCACGCGGAGTGACTCTACAGGACAGAAGAAAGCTGCCCTGGAGGGTTTCGGGGCTGTGGATTTTTACAGAAGCACACAGCTTCATTTGGCTCCTACAAAGGGGCTGGTGAGTTTGATCCCCCGACCTCCTGATTAGCAGCCCAAGACTTAACCCCACCGCAAAAAGACGAAACAAACCCCTCACACCCCCCTTCCGTGGATTCTAACTCCAAGTGACCGGAGAGACAGGATAAAGCTGCTCTTTATGGCTGTCACTCTTCACTGGAGCAGGAAGCCTCATCTGGGTCCCTCGGAGCGGCTGGGGGTCTCACCCGGCTCAACTTGCCATTGGCAGATGAGTAGCCCAACGCTTTCCAACCACAAAGTGACAAATACCAAAGCAGGCACAGCCTCCCTGGAAGTCCTGCTTCATTGCTTCCCCCCTCCATCCCCCCCAAATTCACCTCTCAGATCCTGCTCTTATTTCACTCTCTGGCGAGCAGGGCAAAGAGCCCCGGTGGAGCTGTGTTAGACCTTGGGTGGCTGACACTCAGGTTGACGGTTCAAATCCACCAGCTGCTCTGAAGCAGAAAGACGAGGCTGCTCCCGTAGAAACTCACAGCCTCTAACAAAAACAAAGACACCTTACAGTCTCAGAAACCCAACAGAGGGTTGCTGTGAGTCAGAAGAAAGACGAGGCTTTCCACTCCCATGAGTTAGGGTCTCAGAAACTCAGAGACGTTTCTGTAATATCTCTAAGGGTCTGCCTTGACTTGTGGGCTGTGGCTATGAGCAGAAGCCGTGAAGATCAAGGGGGTTGACTCGGGTTTGGAACCTTCTCTAGTACTCCAGGAGTCACGTGGATGGAGAAGGTGCACTTCAGGGTGTTCTGCCCACACGCCTTGCAGGAGGTGTGGCAGAGTGGTCCCTCCTGGACAGGGGGAAGAGAAGGCCACTCCTCCCTGCTCCAGCAGGAAGGTCAGTCAGAGCAGACAGCAGCCCTGAACCTTCCTTCCTCTGAGTCTTATTGACCGCTCGCCCTTCTAATTCACAGTATCTCCACAGCTTTTTTTTTTAAAAAAACAATTTTATTGGGGGTTCATATGACTTTTATCACAATATAGCCATCCATCCATTGTGTCAAGCACATTTGCTGTCATCATTCATTTTCAAAACATTATCTTTCTATGGTGAGCCCTGGGTATCAGCTCATTTTCCCCCTCCCTTCTCCTCCCTCTCTCCCTCATGAACCCTTGATAATTTATAAATGATTTTATAATTTCATGTCTTACACTGACCCATGTCTCCCTTCGCCCACTTTTCTATTGTACACCCTCCAGGGAGGGGGTAATATGTAGAGCTTTGTGATCGGTTCGCCCTTTCTTCCCTCACCTTCCCCATACCTTCCTGGTATTGTTACTCTTAATATGGGTTCTGAAGGGTTTATTTGTCCTGGATTCCCTGTCTTTTCGTTTTTTTTCCTGTACCAATGTACATCCTCTGGTCTAGTCGGATTTGTAAGGTAGAATTGAGGTCATGATCGTGGGGGAGAGGAAGCATTAAAGAAGTAGAGAAAAGTTGTGTGTTTCTGTGGTGCTATACTGCACCCTGATTGGCTCATCTCTTCCTTGTGACTCTTCTGTAAGGGGATGTTCAGATGTCTACAGATGGGCTTTGGGTCCGCACTCCATACTCCCCCTCATTCACAGTAATATGATTTTTTATTCTGGGTCTTTGATGCCTGATAGCTGATCCTACTGACACACCTTGTGATGACACAGGCTGGTGTGCTTCTTCCATGTGGACTTTGTTGCTTCTCAGCTAGATGGCCACTTGTTTATCTTCAAGCCTTTAAGACCTCGGATGCTGTATCTTTCCATAGCTGAGCACCATCAGCTTTCTTCACCACATTTGCTTATGTACCTGCTTCGTCTTCAGTGATTGTGTTGGGAAGGTGATCAACACGGATTGCCAGATTATTAGAACAAAGTGTTCTTATGTTGAGGGAGTACTTGAGTGGAGGCCCAATGTTCATTGCTATCTTAATACTAAACTTATAAATATATGTACATAGATCTATTTCCCCACATGCCAATATTTAAATGCCCTTTATAAATGCACTTGTCTCCTAGTTCTTTCCTTTTTCTTTCTTCTTGTCCCATTATCATGTTCAGCCTTCATTCAGGTTTCAGTAATTTCTCTTGGTTACATCACCCTTGATCAAGCCCTACCAGGCATCCTCTGCTCTCCTCACCATCAATTTTAGATTACTTGTTTTTCCCTTGTCCCTGGGTTTGTTAACACCCACTTCCTTTCTGCAGCCTCCCTCTCTCCCATGTCTCCCCAGGACCATCAGCCCCATTACTGGTTTCTCCCCTAGACTGTTTACTCCATCTATCTTATCTAGATAGACATACAGAGATAATAATAAGCACACACACAAAAAGAGCAAAATACGCAACAATAAAAGCACAAAAGAAAACAATAGGAACAAAAAATGATGACAACAACAACAACAAAAAGGAAAGCCTATAAATAGTTAAAGGTTTGTTTATTTACTGTTAGAGTGTTTTCCAGTTGGGTCTATTGGGATAGCGTGCCATGGCCTCAAAGTCTATTTTTGGCATTTCCTGGGGACTTCATTGGTTTGCTTCCCTTGCATGCTCTGTTGCCTGGTGAAATGTTAGCACCCCAGAGTGGTGGGGTCAGATTAGGTGCAGTTCCTGCACTGTGTCTCCAATGTTGTCCCTGGAAGTACTATGGATCAGTGAGGGATGTCGTGTCTCCTGGTGGGGCTGGGTTCTCTCTGTACATTGTCTGCTCTCAGAAGGACTATCATCCTTAATGCTTGGTGGGCCAGGATGTGTTCCACTCTCTCCCCTTCCCTCTTTGTTTTCTCCCATGTGCTCTGATCAGAAGTGGCCCCTCTTCCTGAGCTATAACTTCAGTGCTATCCTCTAAAGTGAATTCTTCTGGGGAGAGGGGAGGTGCCCATGTAGTTGGGATTGGGGCTGACCCCACAAACCTCTTCCATTGGTTCCCTGCTTCATTCCTGTGTGTTTCATTCACATCTTGGCACACCAGGTTGAAGTCTGGTCCCTCTCTCCCTCTCCTTTGGAGATATAAACAATACCCTCCCCTTGGGTGGGTGAGTCCTCTGTTCCCCTGCTACCAGTGTCTTTTCTTTTCCCTGCCTTTTTAGTTGGCAACTTTATGTACCCCGGATTGGGTCTGGCCCCTGCCTGGGCCTCACCCCCGAAATATACGTATACAATAGTCTTTCCCCTATACCCCTTTGCATTTTTAAGCTTAGCTCAGCAGACTTATGTTGTACTTGTCCTTTGGTGCTTGGTTTACTTGGCTTAGAAAACACTCCTCTAATTCTTCCAGTGCAGCAATGTGCTTCATGCATTCATCACTGCTTTTTAGGGATACGTAATATTCCATTGTATATATGTACCTACCACAGTTTTTTAATCCATTTTCCATTGAGAGAAATTTGGGCTGTTTCCAATTCCTTGCTATTGTGAATGGTGCCACGACAATCATTGGATCTCCACAGCTTTCGGAGACAAAGCTACCAAATCTGATCATGGGAGAAATCTAGAGCCTAGTACCATTTATTTAAGATGGGCCTTTGCAAACACAACTAAGCAAGATCAAGGGTTTACTTACAGAGGGAGGTCTGTTGCCAAGGGTTGCTCCTTAGACCTCTGCAGCTTCTGATGCTCAACTCTGGGTCCCCAGTGTCCCACCTGCACCAGGCTATGCCCTCCCCGCCAAGACACAGAAGTGTGGGTGAGTGACTTGGACAAGAGCTGGAGCCAACAGCGTGAGAGGCTCTCTGGGCGGCGCAAACCTGTGGGCCTGGACCCCAGCTTCCTGCTCCTCATCTCCTGATCCTGCCAGCTCGGAAGCCTACATGATTGTTCTTGATGGGGACCAAACTTGGGGCCCCAAGAGTCACCACCTCGGCATGTCCCTCGCTAGCCTCCCTGCCCTTGGGGGAGGGGTATGAAATTAGCCCGTTGGGATTTGGCGAGGACTGGCAGCTCTGACCCCGCTGTGGAACTCTGGGCCAGCCTAGAGACTGAGAGACACACAGAGGCAGGTATCCAGAGAGCTCAGGAGGCACTAGGGACAACCAAAACCCCAGACAAGCTTGGGGATGGGGGCATGAGGCAGACAGAGTAGAGGTCCTTACCCAAAGCTTGGTTGATGCTAAGGGTGTAGTCAGGGGGTTAGAGGACTGCTTCCTTTCTCCCCCCCACCCTACCCCCCACTTGATCGGAGTAGAGTCATAGTATTAGTTGTCTATTCTTGCGAACCACTGCACACATAAGGGCTTAAGACAACCCACATTTGCTGTTTCTGTTTCTCTAGGTCAAGTGAGTTAGGCTCTTAGTTCGGGTTTTGTGGTAGTTACTTTAATCTGTTGTCAATTTGCGAGGATTAAGAATGAAAGGGTGGAGGTTAGTCTGTCAATCAAGTTGCAATTTGATGACTCACTGGAGGCCGGACACAGGTCCACTCCCGGGGAGACATTGCAGCAGACCAGACACATGGAGCTATGCTAGAACCCTGGAGCTGGAGGAGCTACCTGGAGACCCCTGCCAGCGTTGAGATGCTTCCACCGGATCCATAGATCTTTTACTCACTGGTCTGTGATCTTCCTGCATTTGGTGTCATTGCATATGCTGATGAATCTGAAGAGAACTTTATAGATTGGTATCAGACATATGGGCTAATAGCAGACTTATGAACTTGATATGGACTGGGCTGGGATATTTTCTCAATATTCAACTGCTCTTGTATACAAAGCTCTTTTTATTTTTTTAATCCTTTCATTGGGGGCTCGTCAGCTCCCATCACAATCCATGCAGTCAGCCATCCATTGTATGTAAAGCACATTTGTACACTTGTTGCCATCATCATTCTCAAAACATTTTCTTTTCACTTAAACCCCTGGTACCAGCTCCTCATATTTCCCCTCCCTCCCTACTCCCCACAAACCCATGAACCCTTAATAATTTATAAATTATGATTATTTTGTCACATCCTACACCGTCTGATGTCTTCCTTCACCCACTTCCCTGTTGTCTGTACCCCAGGGAGGAGGTCATATGTAGAGCCTTATAATTGGTTCCCCATTTCTACTCCACCCTTCTGTCATCACTATTCTCACCAGTGGTCCTGAAGGCATCATCCATGCTGGGTTTCCTGGGTTTCCAGTGCCTATCTGTACCAGTGTATGTTCTATGGTCTAGGCAGATTTGTAAGGTAGAATTGTGGTCATGATAGTGGTGGGGGGTGGGGGAGAGGAAGCATTGAAAAACTAGAGGAAAGTTTCATATTTCATCATTGCTACGCTGTACCCGGACTGGCTTACTACACTGTACTATGACTCGCTCATCTCCTCCCCATGACCCTTCTGTAAGGGGATGTTGCTTCACCTGCAGATGGCTTAGGGTCCCCAATTTGCCCTCCCGCTCATTTATAATGATATAGCATTTTGTTTTTTGATGACTGATAGCTAATCCCCTTAACACCTTGTGGTCACACAGGTTGGTGTGCTTCTTCCATGTGCACTTTGTTGCTTCTGAGCTAGATGGCCACTTGTTTACCAGTTCTTTCTTATACACATATAAGCGTCTCTGAATTTGTTTTTCTATTCAACCCAGACTAACACAGGTTTCATAAGGCTACAGTTAAAATGTCCATTGGGCTGAGTTTTCATTTGGAAGTTTGACAGGGGAAAACGCTGTTTCCACAGTTGTTGGAAGAATCCATTTCTCTGTAGTTCCAGGACTGGGGGCCCGGGCTTCTTCTGAGATGTCAAGTAGAGTCCCCTTTTGCTATGAGGGGCAGCTCATACTTCCTCCTATGTGAGCTTCCCCCCCAAAGTGCCCCACTCCATCACTTCAATCCATCACTTCACCAAGCTTTAGGGAGGGGAGCTGGAGTAGGCAGGTCTGAGCTCCGGGCACCCCAGATTTAGCAGCCTGGACTTTACCTCTGAGAAGGTGGCATACGACACTGGAGTGATTCCATGAGAGCCAACAGTATCACTTGGCTCATGACTGTGGGCCACACGGTGTTGATTCCATAGGTTCATGCTCACCCTTTTCATCATTGAGGATGAGAAGAATACAACTTATTGCACGTGGGCATGCCAAGAGCCCAGGTGGTGCAGTGAATGAAGAGAAGGAGAGATGCTTTCAAAGGCCTGGGGAAGCCCGACCACCCGTCCTCCTCTCATCTGAGCAGGTCCATGGCTTGATGACCCAAAACTGTGGGCCGGGACTGTGTCCCACTCCTGGTATTTTGCAAAGGCCTAGAGATGGGAACTGGAGGTTGGGAAGCAATGTCTATGAGGCTTCAGTCTTCATCTCTTTCCCTCCTCCCCTGCCTTCTGTGTGAGAGCTTCTGAGGGAGACTAAGTGCAAAATCACCTAGGTTTAACACTACTGGCTCCTTGTAGACCCATGGGACGTAACACGGGCATTTTACATTTGGTCACCACTTTTATTTCAGTCCACCCTTTGCCCAGAAGCCTTTAGGAAACAGCTCCCAACAGGATATACTTGGTGACAATGAATGTCGATATTTTGGCTGAGAATTATTGTTGGCAGGTAGGAATTGGAAGGAAAGAGTGGGAGACACAGGAAGAACAGCCGTCAAACCGCCACAACAAAGCAGGACCCTCTGTTCGGTCTACAAGAAAAATCTAGACCCAGAAACTGCCCAAGGGCTTCATTGACATGGGCCTGTAGATCCAACCATCCTGGGATAGGCTTATACAACAACAACCACGCTTGAAGGTCAAGATCAAGCCCTGCATCCTTGCTTTTGGAACCCAGACTCTCATCGTTAGAATGATTAGGGCCATGTGGATCTCCAAGTCCCTAGCGAAGTTCATGAACCTGTAGCTTCCGCCTCCCAAGAGCTGTAGCCTTTCCCAGTGGGTCAGGCCTGTGTTGGAGGAGGGGTGTTATGGGCAGGTATGTTTACTTAACGTCAGATTCTTGGCAAACAGATCCAGTTGGCAGCACCTGGCAAACAAGGCCCTCTGGTTTCACAGCAGGAGAAGCCTGTTGACAGCTTCCCCGCATCGTCCCCCCTGGCTCCCCGGCCAGAGCCAGCTCATTCACACCGTCAACCCAGTCCCCTGAGCCGATGACGGTGAATGAGTGTCTCAAAGGAAATCTTGAGAGTAATTCTCTTTTCCCCTCTGGGTGTCTGTCCTTCTGAAGAGTCCCTGCCCAGCGGTGAGAGGAGGGATGAAAACAGCTGGCATAGTTGAACCTCATCTTCAGCCTCTGGTTTTTTTTTGGGGGGGGGGCAGAGGAATTAGGAAAGAGGAGAGAGGGAGGACAGTGTGGGCGACGAGTGGAACGGCCGGAGGAACCATGGCACTGCCTGCCTTTCGAGGAGAGATGACGGTGTAGAGAAGATTGTGATCGGTCTTGGCAGGGGAACTCCAAGCAGGGAATTGTGGTTTGGAACGCAGCAGCAAACAAGTAGGGCCCCAAGGATTTCCCAGAAGCACCTCCCTCTCTCCGAAGGCTGCCACTGATGTCCACACCCTGCCTTCTCCCTCTGTGGGCACTTTCTATTTTCTCCCTGCTTGGTCCAGGTCAATGAGGCTGCGGCCACCTGTTTGCCCACTGAGAGGCTCACTTGCTGGGTGCTGGGGGGTTGACTTGCTCTCAATGAATTGATCAACACCATTGTTCATTGAATTGCCCTTGGCAGTGGGAAGTTCCCAGCCCAGGGTGGTGGTTCAGGGCTGTTGAGTCCGTTCCAACTCATGTAGACATTCTGCACAACAGGGTGACCCCCTGCCCGGCCCTGCACCACCCCATAGTGGTTGCTATGTTTGTATCCACCTTGACAACCACGGTGTTGACCCGTCATGTGGATGGACTTCCTGTTTTTCACTGTGCCCCTTCCTTCACCAAGTACGTTGTCTTTTTTCCAGGGACTGGCTTCTCCTGAGAGCATGTCCAACATAAGTGAGACGAAGTCGCCCCATCACCCCTTCGAAGGAGCCTTCTGACGGTACTTCTTCCAAAATAGAATTGTTTGTTCTTCTGACAATCCATGGTACTTTCAATATTCTTAAAGCAGTACTGCCATTCAAATGCACTGATTCTTCTTTGGTCTGTCTTGGGCAAGGCCCAGCTTCCACCTGCGTCTGAGGCTGTGGAAAACTACCGTAGCTTGAGTCAGGCAGACCTCAGGCCTGAGAGTGACGTCCTCGCTCCTCATGACTTTACAGAGGTCTTGGGCAGCA
This sequence comes from Nesogale talazaci, assembly GCA_004026705.1. Taxonomy (NCBI): domain Eukaryota; kingdom Metazoa; phylum Chordata; class Mammalia; order Afrosoricida; family Tenrecidae; genus Nesogale; species Nesogale talazaci. The sequence continues at coordinate 39,409 of PVJH01019020.1, forward strand.
GATCCACCCAAGACAACTCAACTTATGATCTCTCGACTGCTGCATCCGTGAGCACTGATTGTGGATCGAAGCACGACAAAATCCTGGCAACTTCAACCTTTTTGCCACTGATCATGACGACCTATTGGTCCAGTTGCGAGGGTTTGGGCCTCACATGCACCGAGTCATAATCCATACTGAAGGCTGCCATCCTTGATCTTCACCAGCAAGGACTTCAAGTCTGCCAAGCTTCAGCAAGCAAGGTTGTGTTAATCAGCCTTCCTCCCTTCCTGATGCCACATTCTTCTTCACATAATCCAGCTTCCCAGATGATTTGCTCAGCCCACAGATAGTACAACAGTAATGTACATCTTTCTTGATTTTAAACCACACAGTCAGTATCCCCTTGTTTTGTTCACACAACTGCCTCTTGCTCCATGGAGAGGTTCTTCATGAGCACGTTGAAGTGTTCTGGGATTCTCCTTCTCCTCAAGGCTGTGCTACTTGGTTATGTCCAACACAGTCGAATGCCTTTACCTAGTCAATACAACACAAGTAAACATCTTTCTTTAAAAAAAATCATTTAATGTGGGCTCATACAATTCTTATTGTAATCCTACATCCATTCACAGTGTCAAATACACTTGTACATGTGTTGCCATCATCGTTCTCAAAACATTTTCTTTCTGCTTGAGCCTTTGGTATCAGCTCCTCATTCTCCTCCCTCCCTCCCCCCCCAAACCTCTCTCCCTCCCAATCTCTAGATAATTTATAATTTTTTTCATGTCTTACACTGACCAATGTCTCCCTTCACACACTTAACCTTCTCTCCCTCCCAATCCCTTGATAATTTTATAAGTTTTTTCATGTCTTACACTGACAAGTGTCTCTCTTCACACACTTTTCTGTTGTTCATGCCCCGGGGAGAGGGTTAGATGTAGGTCATTTCTTCTGATGTCCACTTAGATCTCTTTCTTTCCTGTCCTTTGAATGACCCTTGGCTTGTTCTCGATGTCCTCCCACAGCTCTTTAATCTTGTCCTTAGTGCTCAATGCATTAAATTTCTTCTTGAGATGTTCTCCACATTCAGGCAGGGATACACAGACTCAAGGTTGCATCTTGTAATCTCGCTTTAATTTTCTTGGCCTTCAACCTGAACTTATCTACGATCAGTGGGTTGTCTGTTCCACAGTCAGCACCCAGGCTCATTTTAGCTCCCGATATTCAGCTTCTCCGGCATCTCTTACCACCAACATAGACAATTTGATATCTGGTACTTCCATCAGGAGAAGTCCATGTGTGTAGTTGCTGTTTGTGTTGTTGAAGATGTTTATCATGAAGTCGTTGGTCTTGCAAAATTCTATCTTGTGATCTCCGGCTTGGTGTCTATTGCCAAGTCCCCATTTTCCAACGACTATCCCCTTCTCTGTTTCCATTTTTTGCATTCATTCCAATCACCACTAATTGTCAACCCATCTTGGTTGCATGTTTGATCCACTTCAGGCTGAATACATGGGTAAAATCCTTTGAGCTTCTCACCGCTTACTGGTTGGCATATACATTTGAATTCTAGTTGCATCGACTGGATTTCCTGGTTCTATGGATACAGTATCCTGTCACAGACAACACTGTCACCCTTAGGATAGACTTCACCATGTCCTGTCTAATGACTGTAGGGCCGTTCCTCTTGAATGTCTCGTTCTCAGCATAGTAAGTCATGTGGCTGTCTGATTCTAAATGTCCAACATCAGTCCATTTCAGCTCAGGAATGTGTGCAAGGTTGATCACTTTTGGTCCATCTAACCTTCAATTTTCTTTGCTTCATACTCTGCACATATCAAGTTCCATCTGTAAATAAATGCTTGGAACCCCCTCTTCTCATTTGGAGGCAGGCCTCCCCGGCAAATGCAGGTCCAGAAGGTCTTCCACCCATAGGCCTTCCTCCACCCACCCCATTGGGGTTGGCACTATTCTGAGGAGGCAGTTCTTCCTCAGTCATCCTTTGAATGCCTTCTGACCCTAGGGCTTCAGTTTCTGGTGCCCTCTCTGACAACCTTCTGATATTATTCATGAGAGTGTTAGTCCCAGTTGACCAGAGAAGCAAATTCATCAACACTCATACATGTGTACGAGAGAGCTTCATATCAAAGAGCAATTGTACAATAAGAAGCATCCCAGCCAGGGCTGAGCCCCGGTGGTGTACGTGTTTGAGTGCAGGACTGCGGCCCGTGGGCTTGGAGGTTCAAATCCAGCGGCAGCTCTCAGGAGCAGCACTGGGTAGCGCCCACGACCACCAGAGGCAGTGATGCCCCCAAAACAAACAAACAAGCAAACAAACAAAGAAACATCCCAGCCTAGTCCAAAGCAAGTCCATAAGTGTGATACTACCCCTTATGTTGATACTAGTCCATAAATGTCTCTTTAGACTCACATAGTCATGCAATGACACTGAATGCAGGAAGATCACAGGCTAGTGGGTGGGAAGTCTTGTGGATCCAGTGGTGGTGGGAGACTGTGCTCATGAGGACAGCTCAGGCCTGGGCACCCGCTATGCACTGGGGACAAATCCAGTGACAGCCAGCAGCCACTCACAAGAAGCTTTGATCAAAATGTGCCCTGTGGTTAGGGGCTGCCTCCACGTTCCAGCACCGCCTGCTTGGTCTCTCGCTCTGTGGTAGCCACCTGGGACCGTGGCCCAAGTCTCTTTGAGTGTTGGTGTTATGGGGTCTGCTCTGGCACATTATCCTATGGGGTCAGTGTCTTTTTCCAAACCCTAAACCCAACCCACAGGCATCGGTGTGGACTCTAAGTGGAGTTTCCTGGTCTGTCTGTCAAGGGGCAGACAGTCTCATCCCTCTCCCTCCAAGCGGCTGGTGGGTTTGAACTACCAACCTCATTGCTGGCGGCCCAGAGTTTAGCCCACCGCGCCACCAGGGCTCCCTTATGTACAGAAGACAACCAAGAAGACCCCATGGGGCCCCTTCTACTTGGGAACACAGTGTGTGACAGGCATCTACTTGATGCATCGGCTTCCGGTTTGTTAGGCTATGAAGAATGGCAGGACCTCCTTCTGGTGGGCTTTGCCTTTGTAGGGGATCCCCCTTGGGGACTCATTCTTCCAATCTTGTTTGTCTCCCACTTCTGTTATTTAAAACAGTGGGACTTGTGAATCGGGGGGACACTTGTGAAGTGGGGGGACACTGCATTTGCTAAATTAGCCCTCTGCCAATGGGGGGGGGGCAGTGTTCTTGGTGTAGCACCTTGGGGCTGGTTTTAAGGATTTTGGGTCAGAGTTTCAGCAGTGCCTTTGGGGAGAGCCTGGAGCCCGCCTCCCTAGGGCCCCCTGACGCTGGTCCCCGCCCCTAGCTGTTCCCAGGCCCACTGGCATTTTGAGCAGCTGCTGGAAGCCCGGGGTGTGGCTGGGCCCGTGGATCTCTCTGACGTTGTGTGCGCTCAGGGCCCTGACAAGTGCTGATGGATCCAACTTCCTTGCTGGGCTGGGCTGGGCTGGGCTGGGGACAAAGGGGAGCTTTGTCTGGCAGGACAGGCCTCTGCCTGTGAGCCCCTCATTTGCCTGGCGGCGGAGACAGGTGTACCGCACGCTCTGCGTGCCAGAGTGACGCTGGGCAATTAGGATCGCGGCTTGGCCCCCAGGGCCAGGCTTCTGGAAGCTGAGGCACAGAGAGGTCCCGCCTGGCCACCCCTCGGCCTGGAAACTGCCCCGGACCTCGCTGCCCTGTGCTTGTTCTTTGGAGGTCCGCTGTGATGACGGAATCCTCTCTAGGGTTTGGTCCCCATGTCCTGCCCCTCTCAGTTTACCTGGTTCCCTTGAAGGCCTTCAGACTCACAGGACTCAGAGGGCAGAGTCCAGCTGCCACAGCATCTGTCGGTCGTGGTGACAGAGACAGCAGCCTCAGCTTTCTGGTGGGTTCGACCCGTCGGCCTTTTGGTTGGCAGCTGAGCACTGGTCTTCTGCGCTGGTTCTTGCTGTCAGAGTCTGTGGGTCGGCTCGACCCAGGCCACCCTGCGGACAAGGGAAGCAAAGCCGCTCCTGTGCCCCCCTTACCACTGTTTGTTGGGGGCCGCAGCAGGCGCTGCATTCATTTACTGCCACTGAGTGGATCCCGATGCCAATGACCCCTGTGGGTTTCCGAGACTGTCCCTCTTCATGGGAAGTGAAAGCCTCGTGTTCCTTCTACCGAGAGCTGGCGGTTTCCAGCCGCTGATCATGTGGCTGGCAGCCCCAGGTGTAACCGGGGCTCCTGAAAGGGGAGCGAGAGGGCACTGGGCACCCTCCCTGGGCGAGGTGACTCAGAAGACCGTGGAACTGAGGCAGGAAGATGCTTTCCTACCAGAACCATTTCTGTCTCCTGGTGGCACAGTGGTTATGCGCTGGGCTCTGAACCCAAAGCTCAGCAGGTCCAAACCACCAGCCTTCCCTGAGAGAAAGAGGCAACTTTT
>PVJH01019021.1:0-43899 GCA_004026705.1 Nesogale talazaci
TCCCTCCTCCCCTTACCCTACTTCTTGGACCAATTGTTATGGTACAGAAGTTTTCTCTTTTATACTCACCATGCTGTTTCTACTTACCTCAGAGGGCTCATGCAGTATTTCTCCTTTTGTGATTGACTAACTTCACTTAGCATAATTTCCTCCAGTTTTTCCCAAGCAGAGATATTATATCCTTTTAAAATAGGCACTGCAAACCTGCCCATCACCCTGCTCTCATCCCCTACCCCTCTGGTTATATCTGTCTTTCATATGTCTTTTAAGTAGACTAAGTTCAAAAGAATCTGAATTTAGCCATCATCACACATGACATTAAAATTTAAAACTGATGCGCACATATTGTGGTGGCAAGCCAAATCCAGACTACATTGGGGCGATTTTTAGGTGACCCACACCAAAGTCATCATTGTGTAGTTTCATCAGATTCTTAGTAGAGATTGAGAAAACTTTTGACTGCTGTCATCTCACAGGTTAATCAGATAGAAGCTGAGACACGAAGATGGTCTGTAACTCACTTTAGAAAATAGATTCTTCTAGAGTCTGAAGCCTGCTTGGTTCTTCAAGGAAAGGAGTCTGTGTTTCTACCATAAATGAATTAAAATACAGTAGGAAATTACAAATGTCAGGAGCCTACTGGGCAAAGAGCATGCCCTTGTTACAAGCATGTTTTAGCCCGGTGTGTTCACTTTCATCAGCATTGTGCTTCAATCAATGGGTTTCATTCTACTAATTAGCTTGAGAAACAGTTTTCTTAAACTTTTGAGAGATTTCATGAGTAATTAGGCCCTTTGTTAAAGGCTAATGATCATGGATCAAGTCCGTGAAAGCTGTTTCTAGGTCAATAATATCAATGACTTAATAAAAACTAACTGAACTTTGAAATCATCATCATTAGTACATTGCATTGACAAAGCACTGTTAACTTCTCCAAAGCGCTTTCATTTATCTCTTATAAAGTCTTTAAGAGTTTATGAGGAGAAGCCAATTCTTGAAAACGAAAGGAGAGTCCAACTTTCCTAGTATTTTAAAGAGGGGAACGGGTAAAACTTTAGGTGATAACAAATCTGCTTTTCCGCAATTATTTTTATCGTATGAAAGACAGAAGACAGAAGATAAAGCAAGAATTGATGGCAATGTCAATGTGGTGAAAAATGTTCCTGAGGAGGGGCTGAACTATTGTACAATTTTCTTGAGAGTCGCAGCAGTCCTCCGAGTGAGATATTATCTGTTGTCACTTCTGTGAAAAATATAGCACCTGCTTCTCCATGTTTCTTCTCCTTTGAATAGTTTTTCTGGGTGAGACCTGAGAGGTTGGCCAGCAGAGGCAGATAATTTGCCTCTGTTTTCCAGGCGCAGCCACCCCTGAACTCCAATGTACTGGGTGGAGTTCATCCATTGTGCAAACTTCCCGGTTTGCATTGCAGAGTGAAAGAGCATATTCAGAAATGGCTTTACAAGAAACGACTCTGAAATAGACATGTACTGATGACTTATTGAACACGCTGTTCCCAGCTGATATACTGTCCTACTTCCTGCAGGTTTATTCTTTTAGAGAACTTTTTCCTGGAGTTAGAATCAAATTTCACAGGAAACAACCATAGTTCACCAACTTACTCATCACATAAACATTGTGACTATAGGCTGTTGATCCTGTGTGCCGGGCACCATTATGGATATCAAGAAAGAATGAGTCAAAAGTTTCCAAAAGGAATCACATTCTAGAGGTCAGGAGTTCAAGAGTATATAGTTACTAGCATGGGTGAATATGTAAACTTGAATTGAAATGAGAGAAAAATAACTTAAATGACTAATTCAGCTCCTCAGACATTCTAACCTTTAAAAAAAAAATCAGTTCTCAGGGGCCAACTTTGCCAGGGGAGTACCCTATTGTACCTAAAGACAATATATTTTGAATATTGCACAAAGTTCTTTGCTGGTCTAGTGATTTGAATATTTTAATAATTTTCATTTTCTCATCGAGCATATTTAAACCCTGTTCTTGATTGGCAATGGGCAATACTACAGGTGAGGCAAACCTACTTTCAAAGTCAAATGGGAGAAGTCATTAATGAGTACCTGTCAAAGAAAAGGATCTTTTGTTACTTGTTCTCTTCCACAATAGGGAAGCTGACTTAGTGTGGCCATCTAGAGGCTGTTGATGCCATTGGAGAATAAACAGGGGAATGTGCCTTGCTGGATCCCTAAGGCTTTGAAGAGATGAGCATCAGTGGTCAATAAAGACACAGAATTACACAGTGTTATCAGCTTTTTTTTCCCTCCCAAGGTCAAGGAGCCCTGTCAGGGTTAGAAAAATCTATAACAGGTGCTCACACAGAGATCTGCCATTCTGAAGGACAGAAGAATCAAAAATGCAAAGTCAGGAGGTAAAGTTAGGCTTAAGGACCCGATAAAGACTACGGATCAACCCCAGGGCAATCCAGATAGATTTTGTTGAAGGGCGAGCCTGCTGTCTCGTTTAAATGTATTGAGTCTGCAAATTTACAAGTGACCTCCATGTCACTCTTTCACCAGTGCAGTAGGAGCAACTGAGTATTGTCATCTGGTCATCAAGATTAATGTGGTAATTGCAGCATAATCAAATACTTCTTTAACTCTATTGTAGTTCAGTTAATTTCTTAAGACACACAGTAATTTACGTCTTTTGATTGTGCAGACATTTATCATTTGAAGACTTAAATGGTATATTATGTTGCTCAAAAATGAGAGCACATTATCAATAGTGATGGAAATGCACAGGTTTTATTCACATGCATAAGCTTCCACAGGACTTCAAAAAGTGTATGGAAACATTTGCTTCTCTTCACTCCCCGCCCATTTATCTACAAACTTTGGGCTTTCTCCTTGATAACTATAGCATAGTGAAAAAAAGGGTTATCTTCACTCTCCAAAATATAAGGGCTTTCTTCACATTCCCTCTCCCCTTATTTTTTTTTAATCATGTCAGTTTGAAAAGCATTTCAGGGGACATTATATTGGGATTTGAGCATGGGGATCAGTTATGGTGTTCTCCCACGTCTTATAAGGATACAACATTTTGGTTTTAGATCCTACTCCGATACCTGCTTTGTTATGTGGAGCCTGGGGTTCTGGTGAGGCTGTGTGGTGAGCCCAAGTGGAGGGTGGGGTGTGGTCAGGGAGTGGAGAGCAGTGCAGGTGTGAACTGCTCTTAAAGATGGCTAGGGGCACATTGCCTGGGAGATGGCACTGCCAGTTAAGATGAGAAATGGGTGGCGCATGGGTCACAAAGAAAGCAGTCCTTGAAATCATTGAGCATCACTGAAAGGAATGATTAGAGATAGGCAAAAGAGGAAAATTAGGTAAAAATGAGTGCTAGAACTAGGGTATTTTCAAGGCCATGGTATCAAGTCAATCTCAAAGAAACCTTGTAAGAGAACGTAGAACTTCCCTGCTGGTTCTTAAGACAGCGCCTCTTTATGAAAGCCTTGTGCCTGGGATTTTGATGCGTTTGAAAAGGTTTTTTTCCCCTGAATATATTGTCTACATACATCAATGCTTCTTCACCAGATGTAAATACTGCACTTAGGGAATATATCTGTGCCCCACCTTCCTATAGATTTCTACTTGGCTTCTTCGTTTAATAGGGTGGGTTTCTTTGTCTAATTGTTGAAGGAGAACCACTATTGTCAACCCTTTTCGTAGGTTGACTTATTTTCTCTAGTTCACATTACATGATTTCACCTTTTCTTTTTGGATTTACCAATAGCAAAACTAACAAAACTAATGGCAGTAAAAATATTTAAATAAAAACTCTCTATCTATCTATCTATCTATCATCTATCATCTATCTTTCTATCATCTATCTATATCTGTCTCTCTATCTAACTATCTATCTATCTATCTATCATCTATCAATCATCTTTCCTCACTCTCTCTCCCCTTCCTCCCTCCCTCTATCCTTCTTTCTCTCCATCTTTCTATCGCTGTCCTTGTCCCTGACTCGATCCCTATCTCTAACTTTCTTGTCATTGCTTCTAAATACAAGGCCTATTGCTAACAATACAAATAAATCCACTACAATCCAATTCATTTTGACTCAGAGCCACTGATGGGGTTTCAGAGGCTGTAACATGTTATGTATGAGTATGGGCTTATGTAGATTCAATTTTCTCCCTTGGAATGGAGGGTGGGTTTGAACTGCTCACTTTGAGTTTCTGAGCTTGACAGCACTAGCACTACTCCGCAGTGCTACCAGGTAGAGCTCTTATAACAGGCCTAGTGCATAGCAATAAGAAACGGGGGTCTCTGCATGTGCAGCCTTAACACTTCCAATCATGCCGACAATGCTCTGCTTCTCCTTAACTACTGAGAAACTAGCCCCCAGGCTTTAGAATGCAACTTCAAAGGGAAATTCCAAGGCCTCTGAGAGCCCATAGTCTTTGCACCTAGTAACGCCAGCATTTGTTTTATTGGAATCAGCTCAATACTGGTTTCAGACCTAGAAGGGGGAGTGTTCTACTACTGCATAACTCTGCATGCAAGCAGCACAGACAAGACGGGCTTGCTCAAACTCTGATCTTGCTATGAGGTCGCTGTATGCCACTTGATGCTATTGAATCAAATGGACTCATGGTGACTGTGTTAGTCTGGGTAAACTACAGAAACAAATTCATAAACACACATATGTATATAAGGGAGAATATATATACACATACACAAGAGGAATGGAGCGTTGAGAAAGCATACCAACCCAGTCCTGTCCAAGTCCATAAGTCTGATATTAGCCCGTATGTGTGACACCAATCCTTTAGTCCTCTTCAGATTCATGAAGCACATGCAGTGACGTCAGGACAATCGCAGGCCAGTGGGTACAGAGTCTTGTATATTCAGTGGCATAGAAGCATAGAAGCATCTCAGCACTGGCAGGGGCTCAATGTGGCTTCTCTGACCAGAGTTCTGCTTCCATCTGGGGAGCCCGTGTGAACTCTCCTCCCGTCCTCCAGGACTCAGGGTCTTTCAGCATGCTTCCATCTTGTCTTGTCAGTAGAGCATCTCCCAGGGACAGAGTTGATGGTTTCTTATTTCCCTGGGGGAAATACCACAAAATTTGCCAGAATTCTCAGAGAAAGCCATGCCCACACAGAGGTCTCATTGGTTATCTCCAGAATGCAGGCAAGACTCCACTCCTACACATGTAATCAAATTGGCATCAGAGTACATGACTGCCACAGTGATGTCCTGTGTGACAAACTGCTCGGCCTGCCTTTAAATGGCTCTTTTTGTCTGAAGGCGATCACCACCATGAAAAGTCACCAGTTTCTCATCTAAGGAGCAAAACTCTAGTCTTTTGATGTCAAATCAGTGCCTGGACCTTTTGTATACTTAGAAATGCACAGATAAGCCTGAAACGGACTAAAGACTGAATGAGGACAGAGGAGCTGTTTCTTAACTGAGCAGCCACTCCAAAGACTTTGGCTTCAAAAAGGCTGGCCAGTTGAAACCCATAAAATAACCCCACTGATGTTCTGTGCCAGACAGTGGTATCTCCAGATATGTCTCCCACCAGCTTCTCATCACTGCTATGAGGTTCTTCCTCAACTATCCATGCATGCTTGTTCTCTCCCTCATGACATGCAGTTTCACACAGTATCCTCTACAGACTGAACAAGTCCTATACCTGTGCTGGGAGCAGTTGGTCCCTTTGGATTTCAAGGGATGGGTGGACATTTTGATGAAGATCTTCCATGACACAACCATGTTTCAAATATCAAGGGTATCATGAAGCATGCCCCAAAGGAGTCTGTTCATGGCAGATGGCACCCATATTGATCTCCCCATGCCATCAACACCTCCCCCCAGCCTTTTTGCCTAAATCACACATGTGTGATATTTGCTCTTTAGAGGAAGTAAGTCTTACAACAGTCTCTGGTGTTTGCAGAGACAATTTTATTTTTAATACTGCCTGTTGACAGTAACACCCATTAGGCTCTAGAGCAAAGAAACACCAGTAAACATCAGGGTCTCCAGGGTGGCCAGCAATCCCAATTATTTATCTTTTGTTTAGATACTGGTTTCCATCTCCTCAGGCTAAGAAACAAAGCTGTTTCCCTGGCTACAAAAGTCAATGGGAAATATTGTCCTAGGAACGTTACCGTAGTCACTGTCCAGAAAAGGCTATCGTCAGGTTTTTGGGTCAGTGTACCTATCTGCATGATATAAAGATCTACACAAAGAAAGTTATAAAAAGTGTTCTAAGGCATCACAGTGACTTGAATGTGTATTGTTATTTGGTGGCTTTTAATTTAGAGTTGTAGTGTTGGATGATCAAATGTCCTGCCTGAGATTGTGACAAAGAACCTAAACCTTTCAAATAATGAAGGAAAAGGACTAACAGGACTAACAGTCATCCCTCAATGTCTGTAGTGGGTTCAGTGCTGGCCCTGTGGAGTGGAGCAAGCTGTGGATTCTTAAGTACCTTACAAACAATGCAAGGGTATTTGCGAATAATCTACATACAGCTTGCTCAAAACCCACTCACTTAGAGTGGATTCTGACACCTGGAGTCACTATACCACAGAGGGGAAAAATAGAGACCCCTGAATGAGGGGGATGGCCCAGTGACTGCAACATGGGCTCCAGCCTTTGTGGGGACTGGTTAGTCACCTAATAACACTTCTCTCTACACCAGTGGTTCTCAAACTTTCTCATGCCCGTTCCTGATGTTGTGGTGACCCACCTCCCCCAACCATAAAATTATATTCACTGCTATTTAATTACTGTAATTTTGCTACTGGTATGAATCAGGTGATTCCCATGAAAGGGTCATTCGACCCCCAAAGGGATTGTGACCCACAGCTTGAGAAATGCTATTCTAATCATTCCTTTGAATGCAAAAGGGGGTAGAAAATGTTTGAAGTTTTTTCTCTCATCATTATTATGATTTTAGAAAACCTTTTCCCCATTTCTGTTAGTATCACACACACAAAATCACAGAATTAATATAGAAACCACTAGCACAAGTGCTACGCTTCATGTATACACCTGGAGTGACTAATTTTTGAAATTTATGTTTCTCTCTATCTCTAACTTTGAACTTGAAGATCCTGACAAGAGTTATATGTTCTTACTATAGAATATTTCATTACTTTCCTGAATTGATGGCCTATGTGTGTACATGACCTTAGGGGATTACATCCACAGAGCAAATTAGAAGATGGACTAATGTCTTGAATGCTTCATATTTTTTTCTTCAGCATTTTGTATGATTAACTAGTAAACTCACAAACATGCATATATACATATATAGAAAGTTTGTACATACAGGAGACAGAGAAAATATCAGGTTTTAGCATAGAGACAGAGCGGATGCATATCTGGTAGTGTATATATATATAGTACATATGCATATATAATATATAATAAGTGCATTATCAAAATTTCTATTAAAATATAAGCAACCAGGCTTGTGTTTGAAGCTTGATGATGGAATTGAAATCACTGGTAAATCAAGTAAAATTAAATCTACTGAATTTCTATTCACTAAAATGTAATGTGAGATATAGCATTAAAAGGGAAGCTAATATATAAATTAATACAAGAGAAGGGAAAGCATTAAAATGCAATGTTTTTAGTCATTATCAGTGTGATTATAGGCATCATTCCAATATTTTTTTATTACTTATGATGCTTTACATTGCTGTGACCAGTTCAGTAGGGCATTTGCAATTAAAGATAGCAAATCTCAGCCTAATCTTTTTATACTTTTTTTTAGTGATTCTAGATAGGTTTAGTGGTAGAAAAAATAGATTGATAGCTAAGATGTAATTGGAGAACTGCTTGTGGATTTCAATTATCCTTCCCAATACTGGTTTCGATTATAAAAGATAATTGGGGGAGACATGTCTTAGTAATAGCACATGTGGAAAAGCTCTAGAGAGTCAATTTGGCAGCAACCTAAATATGAATCAATGGTGTTATATGACTGTTAAAAAACTAAATTTACCCGAAATTGAATTAACAAACTTTTGAGAAAGGAAGAGGGATGATAGTCGCAATCTTCCCCTATACTCGTCACATCAAAATTAACTTTAGTTTGAAATAATATAATTTAAATTGACTATATATAGAAAGAATGTCAGCAAGCTAGTTCAGGCACCTGAAATTGGATTACTTAAAATAGAATTGACTTAATTTGTTTGTTAATTTTTAAAAGAGGAAGATGTGGAGTGGATAAGATGGCTGTCATCCATCCTCTTGCAGAGGGGTTACAAGGAGGAGATGAGCCAGTTAAGATACAGGGTAGGAGCAATGAAAGATGTAACCTTCCTCTAGTTCCCATGCTGCCTTCCACCCACTATCATGACCCCAATTCTACCATATAAATCCAGCTAGACCAGGAGATGTATAGTGAAGTTGGCAACATGGGAAACAGAAGAGATGATTCATCAAGACTAGTAATAGTAGTGGTAATACCAGGAGGGTGGAGGGATGGAAGAATAGAAAGGGAGAACCAACTTCAGAGATCTACACATAGCCTCCTCTCTGGGACACGGACAACAGGGAAGCGAGTGTTGGGACACATTGTACAGTGTACAGTATGAAAACAATAACAATTTGTAAATTACTAAGGGTTCAAGAGGAAGGAGGGGAGGAAGAGTAATATAGGGAGCTGAAACTGGGGACCTGGAGGGAGGGAGGATGAGCTGAGAGTGATGATAGCAATGGGTATGTAAATGTGGCCTGCATATAATTCATGCTGGTATGGATTGTGATGGGAGTTGTATGGGCCCCCAATAAAATGATTCATTAAGAAAAGGGGGGAGGGGAAAGGAGAGTTTTTTTTTTTTTTTAAGAGGAGCTGTACCAAGGGTTCAAGTGGAAAATGTTTGGAAATGTATGTGGCAGCATGTGTGCAAATGTGCTTGATACAAATGATATACTGAATGTTGTAGTAGCTGTAAGAGCCCCTAATAAAATTATTTTTTAAAAAAAGATGGCTGTCATCACGTATGTGAAAGGACTTAGATGTATCCTGTAATTTATGGAGGCAGAACAGGGACAAATGGGGACTCTTGGGAGAACATTTTGTTGATGATTTCAGAAGAATAAAGGACACTTTGAAAATAAAAGCTGTCCAAAGAAGAAAAGGTGGATCCTTATTGGAGGCAAAATGAAAATCAAAGGTTAGAATATGCTTCCCACAAAAACCCAAAATATAAGCATAGCAATGACACAATATGATCAATGTATTGATTGATTTTCAATCTGGAAATTATTACAACTTAAAAGAAACATATCTAGAGATGTGAAAGGAGTATAGTTAAATATTTATAGAAGCTACATTGTCTCAAGGGATTGTAACTTATTCCATTTAAAATTTAATTTCCAATATATAAAAAAATGAATATTTTAACGGTGAGTAAAATAAAAATGCTATTTTGATTCAAGCCGAACAGACATTTCATTGTATTTTTGGGGGGTAAATCTTGTGATTGTTATCCATTTCTACATTTTCATTTCTTTTTTCTTTCTAATTCTCAAAAGGGTTTTTCTCTCCAAAATTATACACAATGTAATTAATTAAAATTTGGCTTTTTAAAAATTTAACTTGTAAGCATAATGTGCTACTTTCAGTGCTAAATGTTTAGGTATCTTTTGAAAGAAATTACTGTCTGATTTTTTATTAAATATGAAAATTACCAGAATAGTAGTAGTGATTAAAATGAAAATATAATTTTTTCCTGATGATATTAGGTAATTTCTTAATGATATTTTTTTCTACGATATAGGACCCTTAGTGGTACAGTGATTAATTGCTTCACTGCTAACTAAGAGTCAGCAGTTTGAATGACCAGCTGCTCCCCGGTAGAAATATGGGTCACTCTGATTTACAGCTTAGGAAATCCTGGGGGGAAGTTCTTCCCTGTTCTATAGGATTAATTGAACTGTATGGCCATGAGTTTTTCCTGTTATTTCCTTCAGTGTGCACTATTGGTGTTATTGTTGGATTTTCCTACAGGGTTAAAAATTAAATAACCATCTATATTAAACGAAAATCTCAGAGAAATTTGAAAAAGCTCTTTCTCCATCTTTGTGTTGATTTATATTCTTTTAAGCATGAAACATTAATTAATATTTTTATTAATATTATTTATGTCTTAATAGATGGTGTTTTCCTTAGATGTAAACTTAGGGGTAGACTGGGATTTTTCCTTGTCTGAACAATGTCATGATGTGATTTCTCTTATGTGTATGGTGTATAATAATTATTTTGGTAGAAATATAATTTCATAGTGCTATCTATTTATTACAGTTGTAACCATTTTATATTATTTTTAATTCAAAGTTAACACCAGTTAACTTATTCTATTGTTTTAACGAATACATTTTAACATCTACTTTGGGGAACAAAATATAATATTGATTTCTCAAATAGCTTACATGCTAACAAAGGAGACTGCTATATAAATCAATAATGAGAGAAATATGCTAAGTCTTACAATAGAAATATTCTATAAGTGTCTGGTGGCAAAAAGATAGAATGATTAAATTCATTAGAACATAAAGTCATTGCTAATTGGTAGAGAGGAGAATAATTAACTGAATATTTTCAATTTTTTGTTTGTTAAAAAATTAATGTAAGATGGAAAAGCTATAGATAGCTAGATGGATAGATGATTTGATAGGTAATTGGTAGATACATAGTTATATATATAGATATAAAACCATACATATAGGTTGATAGATAAATTCATTGGAGTTTATATTACTTTGTAAATTCATTTTATTTTCTTTTTTTGGAATGCAATTTACCATGTTTTTAAAATAAGTTATTTGACTATCTTAAGAAAGAAGATGATGAAACAGACTCCACTTTCAACTATCTCATTGTTTGACATTTCACTTTTAAGAAAATAGCAAAGGGATCTACTCTGTCATACTAGCTGATGAGAAATGTCTGGATGTAATGAACATCAAGAAAGAAGTTGAGAGTAATGCTTGCTCTCTGTGATGGTTAATGCTATATGTCTAATTGACTGCATTATGATTCCCAATGATTTATACATTATGGAATAGTATAATTTGGCAATTACGTAGTGATATAACCTCCTTAAATTTGTGATCTGATACGGTACTACTCCATTTTTTACATAAGGCTGATTTTCCCAAAGACCAGGTCTTTGGGACCGAACCATGTTTGCAAGGGAGGTGCAGGTGTATTGTCAAATTGATTTTGATTCATGACTATCCTATGTAATTCTAGCTGTTTGTCATATACACAATCTATAATAAAACCATGTTAGGTCATTCTTTTGGGGTTTTTTAGGTTATTTTAATAAGGAATATCAAGACAAAGTTCAAAGTTAGATTGAGTATAAACTAAATATTTCATTTATTTTCTCTCATCCCAAATTTCCCATCCTCTATCTACTGTCACTGAGTCAGTTCTAATCATCAGAGCCTTTAGAGTAGAGGAGTGCTTCTCTTGGGGGTGTCTATGAATTTTCACAGAAACAACAATCCTCATTTTTCTCCTCAGAGCAGCTGATGGCTTAAACTGCTGACCTTCATCACATAACTTACTGTGTCACCAGGGTTTTCCTTAATTCATTAATAGCCATTCGTCGACTCCAGTCTGCTGTGCTCACATGGTATTTGAAAGTGAACAAAAATGAATGTCTATAACTTATTTATCAGAACATAAGTAACAGTCAATAAATTAAAGTTTTAAAATTCGTTAGACCCCCTTAATTCCACTATGTCTCAAAATTGATTTCTCAATGATGATGAAAAATAGACTTGCTGGCGAAGTGATTTGATAAAAGCTGAATTCATTAGAGATTTCATTTTAAGTATGACTTCTCAAGAGATGGAACTATAGTATGCAAGGTTTTTCTACAACAGGGAACTAAGTTGTTATTAGATTGTATCAAGTTCAATTTGACTCACAGTAACAGTATGTACAACAGAATAAAACTGTCCATTCATATAGCACCCTGACAATTGTTCTACCTGCATGTCAATCTATCTTATTGAAGATAATCTCCCCTTCACACACACACACTGGTCCTCTACTTTAGAAAGGATGACGTTATCCCCAATAAAATAAGACCAAAATGTGTGAGACATTGGCCTCACCATCCTTACTTCTAAGGAACAATTTTATATCATTAGCTGCAGAACACCATGGCAATCCATGATATATCCAATATTCTTCACCAAAACTATTGTTTAAATGCATTGATTCTTTTTTATTTTCCTTATTTATTGTTCAGATCATACAAATATAAACTGATTGAAAGAACCACCATTGGATCAGGTGCTCTTTAAGTCATCCAAGTTACCTCTTTGCTTCTTAGCACTTTAGAGAGGTATGTCATCGCAATTCAATATGTTGCTTGATTTCTGTGTGTGTGGCGTCAAGTAAAATACAATCTTCAACAGTTTCAATCCTTTCTTCATTTACGATGATGTGCCCAAGTGGGACTGTGGTGAAGAGTCCAGTTTAACATGAGGCAGTGTCTATCCTGAAGGTTGACATCTCTGATTTTCATCAGCAACTACTTCTGTCCTATTTTATGATGCCACATACTTCATTTTATAGTATAGATTCACAGCTTATTTACTGGACATAGAGGTGCAATAAGTATAATAAAAGGAAACTTTAATATACCCCCCTGATTTTCAATCATGAAGAATCCCTATTCTTTTCAAATTAATCTTAATCTATATACAAGTTTCTCATGAGCACCTGCAAGTTTTGCAGCGCTGTCTATAATTTTTTATGATCCACAAAAAGTAATGCCTCTGTGTAGTCAATGAAATCTTTCTATTATTCTCTAAGGTAACATTCTTTTGATATGAAAAATGATATATATCCCTCATTCTTGGTCCTCTAATAATCAAGATAGGATTTCTGTGAATTCTTTGTTATTTTATGGATACTATCATTTATTAAGCTATTTAATGAATATTCTACTTATGTATGATATTAATATTATTGCAAGATATTTTTCCATTTGTTTGGACTACCTTTCTTTGGGATAGGCACAATCTGGATTTCTTCCAATCAGTTTTCCAGGTAGATGACTACCAACTGTCTTAACCCCAGAAGATTTCATAGAACAGTTTTCCTATAAAATATAAAATATTATAATAAAATATGCAAAGATATAGAATTTTAAAAATAGGAAGAAATATGCTCAACATATTTCAAGCTGAAAGAACTGGAAAAAATAAAGCTTTAAGTTGCAATATTGAAGGATTACGAAAATATTGAATGGCACAGGAATCTTCAAAAGAAAAATATATAGAACATGTATCAGAAATAACGTAATCAGTCTTAAAACATTTCAGGTGAACAATAAGACTATAGGAACTGAAAGACTACCAAGTAAAATCTCACTATTGAAGATCTAAAAAGGTATCATTCATAAAATATTTCTATCTTTATAGTAGAACTTAAATATACACTCGTATTCTGTGACAATTCCTTGAGCATTTTTCATCATTATTACTTTGTGTGAAATTGCACTTTTTAGCATTCGCCTTTCTCCATAGAGATACAGAAACCAACCCAAAGCTAGGACATGATGGGAGTAGGGAAAGCATGCTGAGTCATCTTATCAGGACTGTGTGATGTTTCCTTAAACAGCTCCGAAGGCTCAGGGGGTCAGTGATTGGATACCAACTCTAAACCACCAATGATTCCACATAAAAAAGATGCTGCTGTTTGCTTCTAATAAAGATTTACAATCTTGAAAGACATATTGAAGTGTTCTACTCTCTCCTGTATGATTTATAACAGTTTAATGGACTTTGGCCTAACAACAATCTTGGAAGACATATTGAAGAGTTCTACTCTCTCCTGTTGGTTTATGATAGTTTAATGGACTTTGGCCTAACATAAAACAAGAATGGGGGAACTTGTGATAAGAGTCCAATAAGCCCACAATAAAATGATTTTAAAAAAGATAAAAAGAATGACCGGAATTACTAAAAAATAATCTCCAGTTTACCATTGGTATCTTTAAAATTTTAAATATGAGCCTTTAGAAACACAAAATGCTCTTGTCAAAGGCTCATCTTAAGTCCCACTTAACCAGTCTTTTTGGCAGCAGCATTGGTGTAAGAACACCAGAAAAGCAACACAGCAGTGACTTTTACATTTTTCAGTAGTTTAAGTTAATCAGAAGTTGGACATAGGAGTGTATTTGTATGCATGTGTGCATCTCAATTTATTTGCAATTGCTATAGCTGTGCTTTATGATCTATCTGGTTATGTATCAATGACGACAACTGACCCCCATTCGATAGTTACATAATTGGAAGAAAAATCTGTAGCCATTATCCTCTCTGCTTACTGTTTAAGGATTATAGGAATTTGAAAAAAATATTTAACATATTTATACAGATTAAATCACTAAGCTTTTGCTTAAAATTAAACTCAATTTTGTTCTGCATCAGTATTTTCCTTTTTGCAGTATCTTTGTAAAGGCCAAGCTAAGTGTATGTCTGTAATACCATTCCAGACCATCAAAGCAGGTCAAAGAAAGCCTAGCTACATAATATAGTAACAGAAAGTCTATTGAGTTACCAGCCCCCACGTTCAGAATCTTGCCAATTCTCAACAGTAGAGGATATGGTACTCTATACACAAGTGGAAGGATAGCACAAGAAAGTATATCCAGTGTTCACATGGCCACAGCAAAGCCTATTTGCTTGGTATCTTAGGGTTTTAGTGTTGCTGTTCCAAGGATTACACAATTATGTGGCTTTAGTGAACAGACATTTCTAGTTTCAATTTAGAAGGCTGGGTGTCTGAATTCAGGTCAGTAATTTTTGGAAGGTTTTTTTTTTTTTTCACATCAGAGGAAGGTCTTTGTATCCCTTTCGTTTCTGTTCCTTGCCGACTTATTGATTTTCATGAAGCCTGGCATCTATCTTCCTTCTTCTATGCTTACTGGCTTCTGAGGATGTACAGTCAGAAGGGTCCTTACCTGGGAGGAGGGTGGTAAGACTTCAGCAGAGTTGCCCATTATCTTGAGGGAGCAGTTCCTAGTAAATGACATTGCCTTTCTAAAACTGGCAAAACAAAGGAATCCCCTCAGCAAGAGGGGTTGACACAGTGGCTGCACTTGTGAGCACGTGCATCTTTATAATGATGAGGAAGGCATGCGCGTATGTCTGGGTAGTGTAGCTTTGTTTTGTTCTTTTGTAGAGATTGAACTTGACTTTATGGCACTTAGCAACAACAGCACTGGTATAGCCTTATAAAAGGGGTGGGGGGAGAGAGAGAGAGAGAGAGAGAGAAGAAAACCCTATTCCTAGTGGTATTAAATCTAGTTATGTTGTCATGGCTGTATGCTGTGGCACCGACTCCTAGTCTTCTTACTCTTCCCACGATTGCAGAGACAGCTCTGATACCCAGTGACGGCAGACAAAGTATAACCGCTCGATAGAGTTTATAGCTTGTAACTCTAGCCTCATGTTTCTTTCACAGCTTAGCTGGTGGTTTTGAACGCTCAGCATTGCAGTCATCTGCCTGAGTGCTTAAATCACCGAGTCATCAAGATTCCTCTACCCTAGACATGGATGAGAGATCCCCAAAGTCTTTTCTCTGGTGGAGGCATCATGTGTGGGCTGAGGGATGGTTAACAACTGAGCACTTAGCCATTGTGTAAAAAGGGGGTCTCACGGGAATACTTTATAAATATTCCATGAGCACTTTTAAATGATTGGGGCTAAGCTATCCCACACATATACGTGGGAGACACAATTGGAGCCATGACTTTTAGATAGCTGAAAGAAACGGAGCAGATACTGAACAAATTCCTTGTTGAGACCTGCAAAAACACACAAGAGTAATGGGGGGGGGGGCGGTCCAGTCCTGTGACATCATAGGGAGGCACGAGGGTGTGGAGGCAATGCAGCGAATGAAAACAGTATGTGACTGCATGGGAACTCAATGAAGGGGAGCTGTAATAGGGAAGTAGGTGTAGACTGTGCTTATCTGATAAAACTCTACCACAGAGAATATCTGGTAGCCAGATATAATTATGTATGTGCTCACAATTGTAGCCACTGTGTCAACCCCTCTTGTTAAGGATATTCCTTTGTTTTGCCAATTTTAGAAGGATGATGCTACTTTGCCGCTTTCCTTGTGCCCCTTCTTCCCTCCCATCTGATGATCACTAAATCCCAAAGCTATTTCAATTTCAAAGATAATTTTCTATACTGTAGTTTCTGTACTTGTTTATATGAAAATGCCATGTCTTTATTTTTCTAAAAGTCTAATCTCATTTTCACAAAGTGTATGTTTTTCTAAAGAACTCCATTCAGTCACTTACTTCCAGACATTCTGATATTAAAGGAACAATACGTCCTTGAATGAGAATAATTTATCGAGTCTAATTTCTTCTTTGTATTGATGAGGACATTGTGGGTCTGAAATGAATTTTTTTGTTTGCCTGAATTGTATGACTAGAATTCAAGAAGAGATATAGGACAAGCAGAAAGTGTGGTCTCAAATTGCATAGTATATTTATTTGGGAGACGGAAAGAGAGTTTTCTGAACTTCTGCAGAGAGTATTCATTAGCAAAAGGGGCAAGATCCATGGAACTACATAGAGAGACGCCGGGTGAGAGGACTTTGAAGTTGATGACTTAAAATGTCGATTTTATATATCAAAGTTAAGATCTTCACAAAGTAGAGGTTATTTTTAACTTTAATTACATTGATTTTCTCTGTTGAGAATGCCCTTGGTTTTGTTTCCATCATAAGACATAGGCAGCCATTCCTATGAGAGCACAGTCTTATTTCTTGTGAACTCTTTTCCCTCCACAAATATCTTTTTAGTGCCTTCACCATTTTCACGTCCATTTTTTGGACATCTGATCTCCCCTAATTTCAATGATATATCCAATATGTGTGTAATCAAGGTTCATCAAAAGAAAATCCCACAAAATTGGTACAGGGTGACTGTGGAATATTTTGATAACCTAGAGGCTTCCTGATGTACAGATTCTCCCCTCTGGCATCATTTCAGGCCTTCTACAGAGAAATTTGGCCTATTTATTCACTCATCTCCACCACCAGTGATTTTTTTATTTTTTATTTTTTTTTTTTTTAGGCATCACTGCCCTGGTGGTGGGAGTAGGAGGCCCAGCCTTTGCTCCTGGGAGCCGAATCGAACCTCCATCCCAGTGGACCGCAGTCCCGCGCACAACCACTACGCCACCGGGGCTCAGCCCGTGATTTATTGTATATAGCTAATTTCTGCAAGTTTCCTTACATTATTTGAATTCAAAGGGCAAGCCAATCTCTCTTTGTATAAATGTTTTATATACCAAACAGTTCTTTTACCACCACTCTACATTTTTCTGCTATAAAACCAAAGCCTTGCCAAATCTTACAAGACCTATTATGAAAATTTGTATAACTGGTTCAACAAAAATATTGCAAGAAGGAGGAGAAGACTGGCTGGTTATGAGTCATAATGGACTTGTTGACCCATGAAGGCATGAACTTGGTTCATCCTGCTGCACTATGAAACAACAAAATACCACTTTGACTACATTGGCATTGCAGAATGTGAAGGCCAGGGCAGACTGTTCTTATGTTGCAAGATGAGAATGACAGAATGCACCAGACCATGTAAAAAGATGGTTTTGTTTAGGTTATTGCAATAGGGAGAATATTTAGTCATGAGGGATTTCTCGAAATGGAACAGGAAAAGCTGTTGCTTGATAGAGAAGGATAAACAAAGGAGCTGATGGAAATAGGGAGCAGCTGTACTACAAGGGGGCTTCAAAAAATCTGTGGAAAATTTCCACTATCTTCCAACCAACTTCCACCAACTCTTTGAAGCTCCATCGTATCTAAAGGGTGCAGCCTAGCTCTCAGAAGGCATGAGGGTACGATGGTCCTAGGATGCTGGTCCTTTGCCAGGTTAAAAAGAGAATGGGAAGCTGGGGGAAATGCAAAGAGCTGAAGCATAGGGCTCATATGAAAATTAAGTCTCACTAGGCTTCAGGGCTCAAATAAGTGAGCATCGACTATTCAAATGAGGAAATGATTGTTGTTGTTGTTGTTGTTGGGAAAACCATAACTATCATTTGGGGTTGGTGGAGAAATGTGTTAATGAGAAAGTTAGCATTGATGAACAAGCCATGTGCCCTGATGAGCAAATTGTTTATCTGGGCAAAAATAGTGAGCAGAAAATTCCTAAAGCAAGCAGCGAAATTGTTTACCAATTTGCAGTCTTACCTTCCTGGCAAGAATTGTCCAGAGCAAACAGTGAAGTCATGTTGGGACAGACAGCTTAGTCTCCTTTCTGGTAGCTAAGATTCAGGGAGCTTCAAGAAGTTCATAGAAAAGTCAAATTGAAGATAATGGAATTATTCCACAAGATTTATGAAGACCTCTTATAAATGGATGCAGATAGACACTGTTATCGAAAGTACTTTTACTCTTCTTCTGAAAACCTTACTGCTTTTTTTCCCATCTGTCACAAATAAACACAAAGCGTTTGAATCTGTGCATGCCATCACTTTACATTTGTTGAGTGCAGAAGTGATTTCCTTGGTTTCTATGTTTGCTTTTCCAGTTGAGATTTCTTTGTAAGTAATTTTTCAAGTGTTTGCAGACACTTTCTAATTTGAATACTATTGTTGGATTTCCTGGTGTTTAATAAGAGATAAGCTGCAGAAATCATTGTCTCTGGCACATCTAACACCTTGCATTGCTTTAATATTAAATATTTTTGTCATGCTGTCCTGACACTTAACAATCTCCATTTCATTTTTTAAAGAGCATTTTAAGAGTTGGAGCAAACTATTCAATGCTAACTGAAGTAATAAAGACTACTATTGATCATCTTATAGCTAAGTTCTAAAAGATATGGACATAAAATATTTGCATTTTAAAGGTTTGAGCATTAAGATTTAGATTCGGCATTTAAGTTACTTCCCTTGTAATTAACTATGGCTTATCTCTGTCTATTGGTATTTTGACAAATCCTTTACTGTGTACCTACTGTATGCAAAATGAATTATATATAAATATTTGGGTTATAGCTATAGCTTAAGTTCAATTCTTCATAATGACTTATTATAGGGATCAATGTGTTCAGTCCAACAGAATAAATATGACAAATACTGAGTATTCCAATGATATTTTACTGGAAATTTAAAGGATGGGTGGGCACGTCACTCATGAGAATTGACAAAAGTAAGCACTCCTATTTAAGGTTTCTGAGGTTGTAACACTTTGAACAGAGGCCTGATCTTTGCCCCACAAAGAAGCTGATGAGTTTGAAGCTCCTGTATGATTTATCACTCCTAACACACCCCAGGTATAGGAATGCCTACACTGTGTTCCCAAATATTTCTATGTATATGGATTTTCTTGCATACCAGGAAAAGTGAGCTCTCAATTGATATCCCATTGTGTTACAGGGGTACTGAGTCATAATCAACCTGATAGCCGTCAGGGTGTGTGTGTGTGTGTGTGTGTGTGTGTGTGTGTGTGTTTCTAACAAGAAGTCATAGTATCACTTAGTAAATATGGGAGTTCTACCTGCAAGGCAGGTGATTCATATCTGTAAGGGAGGAAAATGAGCCTTTTTTCTTCAGGATAAAGATAGAATCCCCATAGGGAGCCTCTATGAGTTCAAATCAACATTATGACAGTGGGTTGGTTTGAGTTCTTGTTCATATTATTCCCTTTATTTTACATATAACAATTAAAATACTGCTTGTTGTTATTCTACCCATGAAATAGTTGAAGACTACTATTTTTTCTTGTAAATTTTCTTTCTCTTTCTTTCATCATATCATTCTACAATGTGATCCCTTCACTCATTTTATTACTTTGTGATACATTCATGTCACCCCTTAAAATTTGGAAACCCAAAAGAAGGGAATTCCATCATGTTGTCTGTTAGAGATTGTCTTTGTACATCTGTGGTAGGCTGCGTTCTCAGAGAAACTATGCCAAGTATGTTCACATATGTGCAAATGTTAACTTTACATCAAGAAAGAAATTAATATCAAGGAAGCATCCCAGTGCAGTCCAACTCAATTTTGTGGGTGTGATGCACCCCACACAGACCCACGTGGATGCAAGCTGAGGATACCACAGGGTGGAGTGAGAAGTGAGGAGATAACAGGATGTTGAATGAAGAGTTATGTGACTCTAAGGTTGTCAGGGTCATGGTTGAATACCACAGCTACTGAGGTTGGTAGGTACATTGGCCTCTGACCCCAGAGCCAGCTGTGAAATCCAGAAAACCAGGAGATGAAGAAAGGCAAGAGATGGAAACATTCTCCAGAGTGTTCCTCATAAAAAGCCCTTAAATATCTGTAATTTGACTGTGACATAATTAATAGGTTGGCTCTACCCCCACCTTCACACAGGTTCAAGTTGACATAAAATCTAACCATCACAATTTTCCATTAGCAGATATTACAATTTATCTACCTATATCTATAATCTATCTATATACATATATAGAGTTCTAAGTGCTACAATTTTTAAAAACGACTTTAGTAATATTAATACTTTATATGTAGGAATCCATGTGCTGTCAGGATTTAGTGTTTATCTGCTTTTTCAATGGATTTTAGTTTTGTTTTTTGAGGTACCATCAGTGACTCTATAAGAGAAAGACTTGGTGATTTGTTCTCCCATTGATTACAGCCTAGAAATCCCTACACAGCTCTATTCATAATTGACTACATGGCACAAGAGAACAACTATGAATCTAATTATACATTTGCGCTCATGCAATTTAATTGTGCTCACTATGAGTCTGAATCAACTCAATGGAAATACATGTAAATTCTTTTCATGGCAGTGTATCTATTTTGCCAGCTTAGTAGTGAACTATTTTCTTCATGACTTGAGAATTATATTCATCACTATTTTGACAATTATTTTCATCACTGCTTGACAGTGTTCTTGGAGGGAGTAAGAGAGTATGGGAGTGAATTGCCCGATCCACACATAAGCATGCATCCTATTTTTCAAGTTTCTTATGGTAAGTTAATGTGAATCATTAGGACTAATATATTTTCACACATTTTATGAATACTAATCATAAGCTAAAGGTAGGTAACAAAGTTTTGCAATATCATAAATCTTTAAAACTTTTGTAAGTCACTATAACAATCCATGAGTGATTAAAATAAGTAGTAGACATGAGAGCATTGTGAAATATGAGATATTAAAACATGTTTTTTTCTTTACTTTCTTAATAATGTTTGCAAACTCACTTTTTAAACTTATTTTAAAAACTCACTTTTAAACTCCCTGGAATAAAATTTTACAGAACTAATCATTTAATCACCCCATGGATTGCTATTTTCTCTCTCACTGTCTTTAAGATGTGTACTAATTTCTGAATAGAGCTTTGTGGACCAATATGAATATTTCAAGCTTTGGATCATGTGTAAAACATGGAATTTTTAAATGAATGATTTCCCAAACCAGACTCACCTCCACTGTGTCAATTTTGATCCATACTGATACTCCCAGACAGAGTAGAATTGCCTTTGGATTTCCAGGGCTATAAATCTTCACATAAGCAGGAAGCTCCATCTTGCTCCCTCAGAGAAACTGGTGGGTTCAAATGGCTGACTTCCTCACTCATAGCCCAATACCTAACTCACTATGACTACAGAGCGCCTATGAAAATAACTATGTATCGACTAACACTTTCAGTAAATCTGACAGTGCTATGCATTATTCATAAATTTTTCCTTGGTTAATATCTCCAAATAGGTTAGTCTATTCCTCACTTGTATCTGTTCTTCATCTAGAAGCTGTGTTATTTTGGAAGTATGTGTGGGATAACATCCAGCACAGAAATACCCAACCCATCCCAATGCAGCAAGATAATAGAAATGCCCAAAGACCTGGAGTTAGAAAACCAAAAAGACAATTCTAAGCATTTTTGAAGTTTAAATTGCAATGTTTATAAATACTCTAGGCAGACATTTTTTGGCAACAGTTTTATTGGCATATAATTCACATGTCATACAACTCAAAAATTTAATCATATTGCGAGTGGAACAATCATCCCCACTATTAATGTAATATTGATTGATTTAAAATCATGAAAGGTGTCCATCAGGGTTCTATCCTTTCGCTATTCTTATTCAATCAGAATTCTGAACAAATAATCAGAACATATAGATGATATGAAGAAGAAAATAGCATTAGGACTCAAGGAAGCAACCTGTGATAGGCAGGTGACACAAACTTACATGATGAAATTTAGGAGGTCATATTGATTTAGTATAAGGAAGGCATCCTTCAATATGGATTCTCATTCCATATAAAAACCCCAATTCTCACAGTTGCACAAGTGGACCACATCACAATAAGGAGGTACAAGATCGAAAGATTGAGCTTTTCCTCTTTCATAGATACACCATCAATAGTCATGAAAAACAGTGGTCAAGAAAGCAAATCTTTGGAAAAAGCATTTTTTAAAGTGTTGAAGAGGAACAATGTTATTTGAAGACTCACACGGGTCTGATCCAGGCCCTGATACTTTCAATGACTTAAGATCCATATGAAATTTGGACCTGGAATAAGGACAACTGAGGAAGAATCAATGCACCTTGAACTATGGTGTTGATCAAATGCTCAACATTTCATGGGCTTCCTGGAACCACCAAATATGTCTTGAACTAAGTACAGCCAAAATGCTCCCTATAAGAGAAGAAAAGTCAGACACTTTGGACATGATACCAAGAAAGACCAGCCCCTGAATATTTTTTTAAACATATCTTCTAAAGTGGAAGGTCAGCAGAAAAGAAGAGTCTTGAGATATATTGACACAGTGGCTGCAACAATGTGCTCAAATCTAACAATTCTGAGAATGTTACAGAACTAGTCATTGTTCTTCTCTGTTGTACATTCAATTCCTATGAGTCATAGCAGACTTAAGGACGTCCCACACAGCAGCGACAACAACAAATATATATGCTTTTATATTTGGTCTTGATAATTAATGAACTAAACATTTAAGGGGAAAATATCTTATTTATTTAATATATTTAATTCTAATATTCATTCTAGAAAATAGCTAACAATTCTATTCACCTTTGAGAACTCTGGGAAGGCATCAGTATTTTGACTGTCCAGGAGAGAATTGTAGAGCTAACAAGTGGCAAATGATGGATGCCTTACTGTACAAAACCACTTAAGAGCAGTTCTAACCTTCTTGTCTAAATTTTATATGCTATCCACCCGCACCCCCCCCCCCCCAGAACCACAACTTGTGTGACTTTCCTATGGTAGATATGATCAATACAAGTTTTATTGAGTTTCCAATCACTTTTGATTTATTAGAAATGTTGTTTGAAACAAAAACTTAGTCTTAGAATTTCAGATTTTCTTATGTGACTATATTCAAATATCTGTTTGATGAAAATTAGAGTATAGTTTTCTTTTAGATGTTCTCTTTTGTCTCCATTTTAGATAATATTTATTTTACATAGTAACATGTCTAATTTGCACAATATTTTTGTGGTTGAACACATTTGATCTACATTGTCTCTGACAAGTGATTAACGCAACTATCCATATCAGTAAATACAATCACCGTGTACTGCCTCCCACTTTGGTGGAAAATATGGGTTTCCTTCTTTTTATTACTCTTTGTCGTCCATCTCCCTCCAAACTGGAGCTTATTATTCCAGTTGGATTCTTCAGCAACTTCTAAAGACATAAAAATCACTAAATAGCAGAAAGCCTCACATTAGTGAGAGTCACCAGTTTTATACTATGTTTCTCATAGCTGTAGAATTTTTTACCAATGATTTCCAGCTGGAAGAGAAGGTCATGTTTGGGAGGGATGCCTTTAACTATACCTCTTCTTGTCCTGTGCCCTCCTTCTGGAGATTCCCATAAGCTTTTTCTCTGCTTCACTAGTGAGTAATTATGGCTAATGAGTCTTTTGAAGCCTAGACATAAAGAACTAGTGGTTTCAACTCAGTGTATGTTTGGATTTCTTAAACTCAAGACACTCCACATAACTCTTCCTTCTACAACAATTTCCCATGATGACAATTTAATGTCAGATAATAAAGCAGGTTCTAGATATGGCTGTTCCCAGGGTAGTCCCAGCATGGGCCTCATATACGCTCATTACTCTCTTTTAAGAACTGAGAATTCCTTTTTACTACCTTGATTTCTTTGATTCAAATGTTAGTACTATGCCAACACCAACAGGCTTACCAAGTCAGATAAAGTAATTTTAGAAGGCTAAAATGTTTTATGCATTATTTAACTTTTAATATTTTCCATAAAATATTACATTTTCTTTTGAAATTATTATTTGAATTTCATAAGGCTAAAGGTTTTAAAACCCTATGTCTGTTTTCTGTGTTATCATTCTTTGAGGGCTTTATTTATTTATTAGGAATAGACCAATAGATAACCATTGGCACTTGGGGCAGCAGATAAGAAAACAGGACCTTATAAAAAGATTTCAGAGAGTATTGAAGCATGGTGCGAGTTTTAGTATGATATCGATGTAAAATCTCTCATGAGGAGCCCCGGTGGTGGAGCGGTAATGACGTGGGCTGTGAATCAGCAGTGGTCAGCAGTTTGAAACCGCCAGCAGTTTCTTCTGAGCTGTTTCAGATGTTCTCCTCCCATGAACACTTACAGTCTCAGAAACCTCCTGTGGGCAGCTATGAGTCAGCATGGCCTCGATGGACGCGAGTTTGGAGTCAGATTTAAGATCCCTCAGGAAGCTCAACAGGAGACCTTGATATTAAAAAAGACAAAAATGAGATTTCAGAGCCAAGGGATCTAGAAAAGGAAAACAAAAATCAATTATTTTTTTTTAAATCATTTTATTGGGGGCTCACACATCTCTCAGCACAATATATACCTACTTATCAGCAAGTAAACTTGAAGACAAATTGGCATTCCTCGGTGAGGCATCATCAAACATGAAATTAAATATATGTATTCCTATTCTCACTGTTATCCAATCAGTGTTCGCTCATAGAAACCCAATAGGGCAAAGTAGAGCTGCATTTTTTTTATGCTGATATTGTAGCTCTTCATTTTTGATCAATTAATTCTTAAATTTGGGAATTGAGTGGTGATCAGGGGAAAGTGTAGATCTTTATAAGATTGGATAGCCTCATCTTTGTCCCTAGTGGCAATGCATGGATTTGAATCACTGCCTTTTGTTATTAGTCTAGTTCTATGGCACCATAACCCCTAGTTTTTGGAAAGTACAATTTCGAAAAGTACTTTTGTGATTTCATGTCAGTTTCATTTGACTCACAGTACGATTGCTCTCCATAGTGTTCTAAGTCTTTGGGGGTCAGGCAAGCACACATGTTGTTGTTGCTCTGTTTTGTTTAATATAAACATGTATGAACTGCCAACATTTGAATTAGTAGTTGGAGAGAGGAGTGCATAACCATTTGCCTAGGGATTCCTAAAATAGAATAGCTGTAGAGAAATATCTTTATTGATAAGGTACAGATGTCATTAGGGCTTTTTTGGAGTATATATTTCTTACTACAGGAGAAATGTGATCACAAACCCAATATTGGGAAAATTAAAGAAGGGTCTTAGCCAGATGCTTACTATTTCTTCCAGAATAAATTGGTCTGATTTCATTTAAATCTTGGACATAAGTATTGTAAGACAAAAAAGGAAGGAATTCCAAATGCATAGTACTTATTCAGTAGTTATTTCCAGCAGAAGAAAGTAAAGATGGAAAATCTCTATTTAGGAGGAATCTCAAAATATTTGTCATTTGAAGAGTCACTTGGCACGCCCTTTATAAATCATGTGGCCAGTGCTAAGCCGTCTGGAAGCAAATATACACAGTCACCACGTTAGTGTAACGGTCAAGGCATATCAGAAGAGAGACAATCTTAAAGAATCCAAGTTTACCCTTAGATATTTTTCTGTGGAGACATTTTGGGGGGCTAAGCAGTTATATCTTGGACAGAGATCTACTTTGAGATTATGCACGTGTGCATTTTTCATAGCCGTGGGATCTAGTTTTTTTCTAAGACTGTTAAGTTGGCAGTGCTTTAGATAACATGTGACACTTTAGTGACCTGAAGTATACAGCAAGCAAACACTACGGTGGGAATCATCCATCTGTGATAGTTGCTGTTAAGTTTCATGAGATTGGCTCTGACTTAGAAGGACTCAATGGACCATGAAAAGAACCTCAGTCCAGTCCTGTGAACCTCTTCCCAATGGTTAGGGTTGAGTCTATTGCTACAACTGCCATATCCATCCATCTCCTCAGAAATGTAATATTTTTCTAGAACCTTCTATATTACCAAACATGATGTCCTTTTCCAGAGACAGGCCTTCCATGATAGTATGTGAGATGAGGTCTCCATCTTCCCCTAGCAGGAGAATTCGGTCTGTGCTTTGAAGGATGGACATCGTGTTTTTGTCAGGGGCCCTAACTCGTAGCAATGCTCAGTACAACACAGTGAAATATTTCTTGGTCTTGACCATCCTCAAAATTGCTCTTATGTTTGAGCCCATTCTTGCACTTGTGTGTCAATCCGTCTTGTCCATCATCTTCCTCTTGTTCACTGTCCCTTTACCGAATATGTTGTCCTTCTCCAGGGACAGGTCTTCCCTGATGACATGCCCAAATTCATTGAGGCGATGTCTTATGATGCTTGTCTTTAAGCAGTATTCTGGCTGTATTTCTTCTGAGACAGATCTGCTGCTTCTTTGGAAGTCCAAGAGACTTTCAATATTATTCACCAGTAAAGTCAAGAAGGACCCCATATTGGCAGAATAGGCCATGTATTGTGGTACTAACTGCAAGATCAGCTGCTCAAAACCACCAGCTGATCTGAGCAAGAAAAATGAGTCTTTCTACTCCCATAAGATGTTACAGACTCAGAAACACATAGTGGCAGTTCTCCTCTGTCCTGAAAGGTCACTGTGAGTGGGAGTCCACGTGAGTGTCCAGTGTACCTTAGTGCTCAAAATAACATCCTTGCTTTTCAGCACTTGAGAGAGGTCTAATGCAGCAGATTTACCCAAGGACCTGTTGTTTGATATCTTGACAGTTTTTTTCTAAGAGATTAGATTGTCGATCTAATCTTTTCTGTGTTACTCTCTTTGAACAGCTCTCTTTATATTATAATTGTAGTTGTAATTCAGGCATGAGGCTGCAATCCTTGATAATCAGGAATTAGTGCATCCAGTCCTCCTCATTTTCTTTTCTTTTTTTTTGGGGGGGGGGTGGGGTGGGGGGCATTCCTCTTCATTTTCAATAAGCAAGATGTTTTCATCTGCATACAGCAGGTTGTTAGTAAATTTCCTTCCAATCCTGATGCCAAGTTTTTCTTCACATCATGCAGTTTCTCTGCTTCTTTGCTCAGCACACAAATTGAGTCAGTCTGGTGAGATGACACAAGCATGGCACACACCTTTCCTGATTCTAAACCTGCAATAGGGCCTTGTTCTGTTAGCTCTAACTCTTCATGTTCATACACAGGTTCTGCAGGAGCAGAATCAAGTGTTCTGGAATTCCAGTTCTTCACAAGGCTACTTATAGTCACATTTAGGTTTCACACAGTCAGCTGCCTTCTCAGAGTCCCTAGAACATGCATATCAGATGATTAAAAATACCAGGCTTTTGATCAGGCAAAGTGACTTCATTGCTCTTTCACTTTAAAGATAACTTTTCCAGTAGGTTATCCCGATTAAACATAGCATCTCATTTCTTAACTGCTGCTTACGTGAACACTGACTATGGATCCAAATAGAATGGCATCCTTAACATCTTCCCTGTTTTTCTCCCCTTATCACGATGCTGTCTATTGGTTCAGTGGTGAAGACAGACACCTTGCTCATGATTATGTTTCAAACAGGGGTTAATGGTGCCCTCAGAACAAAGCATATTATAGACATGTCAGTGTTGTGAAGTGAAGGAAAATTTAATGTAAGCACAAACAATAGCAACAACAGGGGTACTATGACTTCATTTACCTAATATCATACCACAACAATCACAGCTAACTTTTAGAAGGTCAGAGCTATTGAGAGATTCCTGGTGGCACAATGAGTAAGTCCTCAGCTGCTAACCAAAAGATCCATGTTTCCAACAGTCAACTCGAGCTGTCATTAGGAATTAAAGAAAAGAGTTTCTTGAAGGAACAATCAAGGATTGGGCATTATTTCATAGGATCCCCCAAAGTACTGTGAGGGAAAGGAAAATTTGGCAGAGATTAAGTGCAGAGGAGCCATAAAGTAATAAGGACATTCTACTAGGCCATCAATTTCAGACTTGGCCTTTCAATGGCACAAGACAATGACTGGAGCCCTCAAACATTATGTTGTTGATTATGGAGTTTGAGTCGACTGATAGCTTTTACTATGCCTACTTCCAGGGCTAGAATGAAGGAATGTTCATCTAGGGAACCTGCTATGGAATGCATGGGGGAAAAGGAAGGAGGGTATTTGGTGGTTTCTTGGGGTGTGCTGGCTATGCGAGTTTTGGAACAAGACTCAAAAGAAACAGGCTACAGATACAAATGATAATGGAGTCTGACTTGCATGCTTTAGCAGCAGCCTCTCCTCATTCCTAGAATGTGTGCTTTTGAGCTCCTTTGCAAATCAATCATCATGGCAGGAAAGATCTGGTGACCTTCCCCCATTCAAGATTATGCCCTTGGAAAAGTCATCGGGCCTGTTCTGCTCTGTCATATTCTGAGATGGACAGACTCAAGGACACACGCAACAATCACAGATCTGTTGAATAAGAAAATCTGCAGGCTTCACAATTTTCTTGAACAGTTTTTCATCTTTAAATCCACTTTCCTTCATGAATTAAATTAGGGATCTCATTAAACTTTGGAAGTGTCAGTCTTTTCACAGGGAGAATTATTCGCTGCTATAACATTTTATATGACAAAATTTGTACAAGAGGGAATTTGTTTCCTGGGGTAGCTCCTGGTTTAATTCTGTTGGTGATAAATGTGGAATTTTTATAGCCCCATCTCATCATGTAATACAGACAGGTTGAGGATTTCTTTAGATTCCTAATACCAGACAATGCAGGGATGACTTATGAGACTTTCATGGAGAAAAATCTTTCACAGTAAAATTCTTTTTATTTGAAATGAAAATTATTTTATTTTAAGGTGTAGATTTCATTTATGGCTCTTCTGTGGAGGATATCGTGATGTAGGTACAGGATTAAGATGCCAGTTGGCTCCCCCCTGCCGCCCCCCTGCGTAAACAGGTCATCATTGTGATACAGATTGTCAACAAACGGTTAAGTTCTAGTCTCAGGAGGATAACTGTGATCAAGAAGGCCCCTTCCCACATGAAAATGTATGCTGATTCTTGTTATACAATGCTCTCATAAAGTAGGACTGACTGGGCAACTTATATGGTCTGGAAATGAAATGTCAGTGCCCTCTCCAGCTTGTAACAAGAACATGTAACGAGTTTAGAAATTCCCATTCCTGATCTTACAACAATAACAGCAAATTGATCACTTTTCTTGGACTGGTCAGACATACGAGAGCACAGAGCATAGCACTTCCTTGATGTTTGGAATAACGGATAGTGAGAATAAACACCCCTGTGGCTTATTTTCTTGGAGGAGGAGCTAAACTCACTGCTCTTGGGTTCATTCGAACAGCAGCCCTATCGCCCAGAATGGAGCTACTCTGCATGTGTTCTGAATGGGAGCAGATAACACCATCTTTCTCTAGTTTTTTTAGTTTGTAAATCAACATCAAGCCACCAGCGATCCCGTAAGACCCAAACCCTGCTGCTATCAAGTCAATTTTCACTCATAGGGACCCTATGGAACAGACTTGAATTCTCCCTTGTAGGTTCCGCAGGATATATATCTGTACAAGAGCAGAAAACATCATCTTCCCCTCACAGAGTGCCTAGTGGATCCAAACTAGTGATTGTGGTTAGCAGTCCACTATATAACCTGCTATATGACCATGGTTGTTTTTGTTTTTGTTTTTCAAAATCTAACTCAGTTCGAAAGTTAATTATGGCTCCTAGTAACACCATATGGCTGTGGGTTTCTGTGTCTATAAATATCCACAGGAGCAGAAAACACCATCATTCTCCTGAAAAGGGACTGGTGGTTTCAAACTGCTGACCTCATAATTAGAACCCAACTCATAGCCAACTCATGTTAGAACCCAACTCAACCCAACTCATGCAGGAGGGAAGGACTCTTCTAAAGGGAACAAGAGTTAGGAAGTAGGTTTGAAACATTGTAGCCAAGGAATAGAGAAGGTACAGGGGAAAATTAGTAAACAGAATGATGCCACTGGACAAGGATTAGAACCATTTTGCGAGACTTGTTTCTAAACCACAGAGAGCTCCACTCAACATAATCACAAGATGATGTGCTTGGTGATGATTATCATACATTTTTACATCAAATATTGAATGGATGACAGTATTGCCAAAGAGGTGGGAGAAACGACAGTTCTATACATGAAGCAACAGTCTTATTTAAAAGTGTATTTCAATTATTTAAAACCATACCATGTGAAATGTAGAGCAACTACAGAAATATGAAAAAGTATAATTGAAATTCTATGTATGTAGATAAAATGGAATCATATGAAATGGGTCAATTGAAACCATAAAATACCAAAAAGATGGAATAAAATGAGAAACAGAGATAAGTTGATGACTACAAAGCAGTTACAAAGACATTAGGTATTGATTCCACCATATATATCCCTTTAAATATGAATGGTTTACAAATATCAGTTAAAGTTCTGCTCTATAGCTTAGACTAAAGGTAAACATGCCCTGCCAAAAGGCAAATTATTTTATGTCATAACTTTGTGACCTTAATAACAATAATGGAGACCAAATTTGTTTTCTATCTCATAACATAAATCAGAGTCTTCCACACATTAAGTTCTTAGAATGCAAGCTCCAAGACTGGGCAAAAATATACTGTAATAAACAAATTCTAGCCAAGAGAACACTACAGAAGCTATGCTAATTCCCAGGATAAATAGGGCACTACATTCTGACATTGGTATTGTCTTTTATGATGTTAAAAAATCTTTAATATTTATAATCTAACAATAGAATATCAATATGTATATTGGAATAAAACTGTTAAGATTAAAAGACGATGGAAGGCAAATTAAATGTTTTACTTGAAGACTTCACTATATGTCAGTAATTAATATGTCAAACAGGCAGAAAATCAGTCTGTAGATGACATGTACAACGCTATCAATCAACTGGTACAAATTGGCATTGATGGAGTATTCCTTGCTACAAGAGCACATGCTTTTGTGAAGTTTTCACCAAGACAAACCACACTCTGGGTCATAAAATATACTCAACGCCAGTTTTATGAAAAGAGAAATCACAAGGAACCCTGGTGGGTTGCTACAGGTAGGCTGCCAATCATAAGGACATCTATGTGATACCATGTCCCCCCTCCAGAAACAGACGCAGCTCTCTGCTCCTGACAAGATTTACAGATTTAAAGCCAAATGGGCCAATTCTGCTTCATCTGATAGGGTTTCTACCTGTGTCAAGTGACTTAATGCAACATGTTGGGTGAGTTTTATTAGTATAATCTTAGGCCAGTGTGGGTTTCAACAAAAATAATTAACATGTCATTTTCTTGAACTATCTCTAGAGACTTCTTTTGCCCATGTATTATTTAGAAGGACATTGCATAATATGTATGGATATAAAATAGACTGTGTGTGTGAAAATATATACGTGTGGGTGCACACAGCTAAGATTTAGAGAGACTGCATGCCACAGAAATACACACTATTTACTATTATTTGGACCGGATTTTTAAAGTCAAGACACCAATCAACCTTTCCTCTACTTGCTCCTATGAATGTAATAAAAAATGTGAGAACATGATAGAAGGGATTAAAGGAACTCTGTGCATTTTTATATCTTATAGTACTTACCTACATGTTTATTATGAAATATTCCAAAAGAGCCTAGGGACTTTATTGATGACCACAAAAAGTTTCAGATATTTTCTCCTTGAAATTCTATGTATGGTAAAATGATCCATTCATCTATCTATTCATTTTTATCACATATATCTATGAATTTTTATAATATAAATGCATCCAAATCAATTCATCTTGCATCATGTCTATCCATATCTGTATATGTCAACTTTGTACCTTTTATGTTTAGTAATAGACCATTGCATGTAAATTCCAGATAAATGAAGCTTTTTGTAAATTATTGGGTTCAAATTTGCTATCACACTTTTGCAAACATTCTATACAGAGAAATAATGACACAAGTCCATCATTTTCTGGTAACAAGGAACTCTCAGCTCGATGCACTTCCATGAAGTCCCATCCTAATCACATTACCCCTTGAGGATAGAGTAAAACTGCTTCAAAGAGGTTTTGAGGATGTCATCTGTCTGAAGCCAAACGCCACATCTTTCTCCCATGGAGCAGAAAGTGAGTTTCACTGCCAACTATGCTGCTAACATCCCATTGTACGACCCCTTTCCTCCCCAAGGCTCTGAAAAAGAGACTCTATATAGACAAAATTTTAATATCTGTTACTGTAAATGATTGATGTTCTCACATGTGGAGAGTTTTATGCACATTATGCTGGATAAATTAGTATAAATAGGAAAATTTTCTTACGGAGTCATGGATCAAAGTTAATTTTCTAGTGAAAAATATTTTGTTTCTATTTAAGAGTATGCATAACAACCACAGTCCAATTTTGCAATGATTCAATTGGTTGTAACTAGCAGCCATCTGAGTAAAGCATCAATTGACCCACAAATAGGAAATGGATAGGCTTGTGTGTGAATAATAAAATTCAACCTTCAAGTATAGGATGCTCTCAGCACCTAAATTGTGAACAGTCCAGTTTCAGAAACCTGTGCCTGATAGTGGGAGCCCCCAAGCATTTGCAGGATCCACACATGGATTAATCCTCTGGTGAATTCTCCAGGGATGTGCCTAGCCTTGGTCTCATACCAAGTGTGGTAGGGTTTTTTGTTTTGCTTTTGTAATGTTTTCTTTATCTTTCTGCATATAAGATGCAGAATGGGTAGGGCTACAGAGATAATGACTGTTTGATGGTTTCTTGGCTGGTTAGGCAGAGGAAGGGCCATTGAAGGGAGATAGGGAGCAGATGCCAATGAGTACAAGAAAGAACTAAATTGTGGAGATGGTGGTATAGTTCTTTAATAGGATGGGACTATGGACATTATGATATATAAAATATATGCCAAAACAACTCTTTAAAAAACTTTAAAAAGTATAATCATATATACACATATGTCCACAATTTCTATTCATACCTAGTGTTTTATTTTTTTGCTCTCTGCTCACTGCTCTCTGGTGGTGGGAGAAGGAGGCCCAGTCCCACTGCTGGAATTGAACCTCTGTCCCAGTGGGCCGCAGTCCAGCGCACAACCACTACGCACGCCACCAGGGCTCAACCCCATGCCTAGTGTTTAACACTTATATTTTCTGAGAAATTAAGTCAAATGTTTTTAAGTAAGGCTTGGTTCTCTTAAATATTTTTTATCTCTTTGTAAAAAGGAAAATAATACATTCATGATCAGTTTTAACTTTAATTAAGATTCTTTGTAGAAGCAGCTGGTATTCAACATTGCTTTTTATTCTCATTTAGTTTCTGTGGTAGTTATATCATCTGTTGCTGATTTGAGAGAATTATGAGTGAAGGGGTGGATTCTAGCCTGTCAGTCATTGTCTAGCCAATGAGGCCTCTGTGTGGGCATGGCCTTCCCTAAGGATTCTGGGAATACTTGTATTTCTACCTTGAAGGTAGGAGACACTTTTTCTCTTTGCTCATTCTGAGAAATGCTCTACTGACAAGATACATGACACTACACTGATAGACCCCACACCCTAGGAATTGGAGGAGCCTTGTGGAAACCCCTGCCAGTGCTGCGATGCTTCTACCACCACTGGATTCACAAATCTTTTGGATCCTCCTATATTTGTCATCATTACATGTGTTGCTTGAGTGTGAAGAGGAATTTATATACTGGTACTGGACATATGGACTAATATAATTCTTATGGGCTTGGACTGGGCTGGGCTGAGATGCTTTCATAATGTACAATTGCTCTTATATATAAAGTTATTTTCCATAGACATATGAGTGTCTATGGATTTGTTTCTCTAGTCTACTTGGACTAACACAGCTTCTCTGCTCACCAAGGTTAAATATTTTCTTCCATTCTATTCCCTATTTTGCTGAGAAGCCAAAATAATTTAATCAATTAATTAATATAAAATAGCAAGTAATATAAAACATTAACTTATTTATGCCAATTGGCATCCTCGAGCTTTTAAAAAGCCTTCCTTTTTAAATTTTTAATTGTAATAAATCATTTTGTTGGGGACTCTTACAGCTCTTATCACAATCCATGTACCCGTTGAGTCAAGCACATCTGAACATGTATTGCCACCATCCAGTTCAAAGATTTTCTTACTTCTTGAGACCTTAACTCCTCTTTCGTCCTTCCTTCCCCACCCTTCTACCCTCATGACCCCTTGATAAATTGTAAATTATTATTTTCATATCTTACACCATTTGCTGTCTTCCTTCACTCACGCTACTGTTGTTCCTCTTTCTCCAACCGAGGCGGGGGCTGTAATATGTCCATCATTGGGGTGCATCTGTCCTGGATTCTGTGTGTCCAGAGCTTTTATCGGTACCAGTTTACATATGCCATTCTAGCCAGATTTGTAAGGTAGAACTAGAGTCATGATACTGGGGGAGAAGAAGCATTCAAGAACTCGAGGAATGTTGTGTGTTTCATCTGTGGTATACAACTCACTAGCTGTCTCATGCCTTTCTTGTGACCAGTCTGCCACAGGTGTAAAGATTGTCATAAGAGCTCTGAAAGCCCTCAATAAAATGATTTATTACAATTAAAATTACAAAGAAAGAAGATTTTTTTTTAAAGTTCAAGAAATGCCTATTGGCATAAGTAAGTCGAGGTTTTAGATTACTTGGTCTTTTTAAAACTGATGGCCAATTTTCTACAGATGGACGTTGGGTCTTCACCGCACCCTTCCCCCCACCTGCTGTGGTTCCCATCAATAAGATTGTCCTGGGTCCTCTGATGCCTACCTGACCATGTGGGCACCTCATGATCACGAAAGACTGGCGTGCTCCTAGGTGGGTTTTGTTGTTTTCCAGTAGAGGTCTGCTTCTTTATCTTCAAGCTTTTAAGACCCGAGGCTCCCTATCTTGTAGGAGCCAGGCAACATCTTTTGAAGAGAATCTGCTTTTTATGAGAAAATATTAAAATAAAATATAGTCCTCTGCTGTATACTTCAAGTTGTCTTCTTATTATTGTAAACTTCTCCAGAATGATACTGTATCCAGAATGATACTCACCAACTGTTAGAAAAGGAAGAATTCTGTTTCACCATTGTATTTATTAGACTTCATCTGTGTGTATTAACAGTAACTTTATCTATTTATCTATCTATGTACATATAGATACATAGATATGGTTATTGATGATACAGATATAGATACATTTTTAAGATTATCCACATCTACACACTGTTAAAGATACTTTTAAATAATCTCTTAGCAGCTTAAAAATTTTATAAATACTTTATAAAGTATAGATACTTTTTTCAATTATTTTATTAGAGGCTCTTACAGTTCTTATAATATTTAATACATGATTTGTATCAAGCATATTTGTACATATATTGCCATATTCATTTCAAAATATTTTCCATTTGAGCCCTTGGTATAAGCTCCTAAGTATAGATACTTTTAAAGATTATCTATACATAGATAGATACAGATACTTTTATGGTTACCTACTCATATATAGATAGATATAGTTAATTTTAATACTCATATGTGTATTATATGCAGGATTAAATATCATAGCCATATCTATAGCACTCACTGCTTCTTATAGTAAAACAGAGTCAATTCATCAGGAGTTCAATAACCAAGGAAAACAAATTAAGACGGAGTAAACCATTATCTTTTGAGCATTTGTAATCAAAGAAGTAGGTAGATTCTGGGGAATCATGCTTGATGACAGAATGACTCTCTAGCAAAGTCTATCTATGAGAAAGAAGGGAAACATATAAGTAGCCAAAGTGAAATGGAGACATTGTGACAAGTATTCATTTATCTCTAGGGAGTGTCTGAGAACATTTCTTGGTTTCCGATAACTCCAGTTCCAGGGGCAAAAACTTGGCAACCTTACCTTACCTCTCCTTACCTCCATAATGAGGTACTTCCTTTATTTAAATACATATACACAGACAAGAAAACTGCTTTAATTTTTTTGCAATAAGAATTGTCACCAATCTTACCTTTTGATTTATATTTTAATTTCCCTTAGCTTAAGGCAAATACACTGTCTGGAATATTCTATTGGATAAGCCTATTAGAACTGTAATGGGATATAGCATTCCTCATTTTTTTCTCTGAAGTTTCTAGATGAACAATATGGACATTCCTATATGATTTCTTCATATTTGGTATATTTTACTCTTTTCAATAAGTCCTTCACTGAAATAGAAAATATATGTGCAAACTGTCAGTAACTTGGAAATGACTATAGGCAATCCTGTCTCTTAAGGTATCTTATTCCTAGTACTGGCTTTTCTTAATGTGGAATATCTGGTTTATGTTATCATATACAGCTAAACTTTTATATTACCAGATTATGATCTTGTCAAAATCTATGTCTTTGTTATAAATTGTTAAGGAAATATTCTATTAATATGTATGCTCTTATAATGAGTCTTTGATTGCTGTTACCAGTTGACTATTTGATAAAAGTATAACAAGTTTTGAGATATGCCTTGCATTATATGTGAAAAATCCTATATTATTTTTATAATATTGCATTGATTAAAAAACTTACAGAGGAATGTAATAAATTGTAACATTTTTCACAAGTGAGAAAAGAAAAATACACCTATGATATGCCAAAAATTCCTGGAATCAAGACCTCAGTTCGGTGGAGAATAAGCTATTTAACATAATCTCATTTCATTTTAAATGGGTATATTGTAAGAGATAACGCTAATGACAAACTGGTTATAATTATACATCTTTTTATTTTTAAGTTTTATTTTATAAAAGATTATCAAATTGAATTGACTTTTAAAAATTTCAACTGTCCGCTTCTTAACTTGCAGTATATTCACTGTATAAAAGGGGATAGCAAGCAGTTTGTTAGCATTCTAAATCTTAGAAATGCTTTCAGTTTATGTTAAAAGTTCAATTTGTGTGCACGGTACATATGAAGTACTTCTACAATAAACAGATATAGACTGAATAACTGATACATAAAGCATACATTTGTTATTTCCCATAGTAGATATTAAATAAACATGTGAAAAGGCTAAGAATAATCTATAAAGTCTACACATTCCTTAAGCAGTTACATTGCAGGTGGCCCTTTCAAACTGCTAGAAATAATATATTACCTGAAAATTTGGTGACTTGGAATTATATACTGATCTAAGAATACATTGGCTATAAACCAAATGCTTCAACTCAGGAGATTGTTTTTAAAAAATGCTCAGTGAGATCAAATAATAAGTGATAATTTTAAAGTTTCTTGGATAAAAGTATTTCCAAACCAGAATAATTTTTTCCTCAAAGAAAGGCCACATTTTTCTATTTGGATTTAGTTATTTCTTCTCCATGAACTTTCCCAAAGGATTATGTGACACACAAGTATTTTATTTCTCTGAATAACTTTATACTTACACTCAGTACTAATTAGTTTATTTCTTAACTGCATGATACCTGTGATTTAATAAAAGAAGTTTGATATTATGAAATTGTATCTCTTT
The DNA here is from genome assembly GCA_004026705.1 of Nesogale talazaci. Classification (NCBI taxonomy): domain Eukaryota; kingdom Metazoa; phylum Chordata; class Mammalia; order Afrosoricida; family Tenrecidae; genus Nesogale; species Nesogale talazaci. The sequence goes on from PVJH01019021.1 coordinate 37,852, forward strand.
TAAGAAATTTTAGCACATGTGATCTGATTTTATAATGTAGATAATATTTTCAAAGGTTCTTTTGTATTCACTCTGGAATGTGTTACCAGGTGACAGTAAAACCTTCAAATTAGAACCTCAAACATGTTCTTTATATAATAATTATAAACTTTCCCATATTCTGCTTTAGTCAGACCAATTTTTTCTTTAAACTATTTGTTTTCTAATAATTATGTGAATATGAATTTAATCATTTGTTTATTCAAAAATATTTAATGGGTGTCTTCTATCTAACCAGAATATTGTGCAAGTTCTAAGCTATTATTAAGTAGGTATTCTAGTTGGAGGATCTACAAATTATAGAAATCTAAAATAGAACAGGGAATACTAGATGATAATACCATTATGCTTATAATTAAAAGAAGATGATAGGATGAAGAATGACTAGTTGACTAGATAGAGTTAGATAATGAGGGAGCTTTCTGAAAAGAGAGGACAATGAAATTAGAAAACAAAGATGTGTAGCGGTAAACTTCTCTAACGTTGATCAATAATATGGATGTACAGTGTTAGTGGTGTGCGAGAGAAGAGGGCAGGAAAAGGGTGAAGGCATGGACCAGGGCAAGTTATTCTGTAAGTTTCAGGTTTCTTCTATGAGCCCTGGAAAGGGAGTGGTAAGTTGAAATTATCAGGATGCTTGTGTCGAATTTATGTTTTTACCCATGGTTCTTATTGTGCTTAGGTAAAAGCAATTCATATGACTCATTATGACTCAATTCACGACAGAACAAACACTATGATTCATCTGCCCCCTTATCCTACTCACTGCTTTGTCTGAGTCCCTTGCCCAGCCATGGTGTTAATCCGGGTCTTTGAGGGGCGTGCCCCTTGTGGATGACCCTCTACTTGACCAAGCAAGATGCCCTCCTCTAGGTATTGATCCCTCCTGTAAACAGACCCAAATGTGTCAAAGTTTAGCCCTCCTTACACCCAAGTATCATCCTGTCTGTTCTTCTGTCCAAGACTGATTTATCTGCCAGATCATAGTATATTAAATGTCTTTATCATTTACAATATAAAGACATACAGTATTCCTTAGTCATTGTTCCAGATTTTGCCTTCTTATCAAATGATTTAGTCAATGTGTAAAATAGCCTCAAAGTGACATCTGTGCTTTTTAACCTCCAAGAGGTCGTTGCAGCAAGTTCACCTGATGAAATAAGTTAGGTATTAGCTGACTGCTACTTGCCTAGGCACTGATTAGGGATCCAAGTAAAATGAAGTCTTTGATAACTTTAATAATTGGTCAATTTATCATACTATTGCTTACCTATATGCTGTTTTTTTCTCTTAAAATGAAGTATAATCAATATAGAGGCTGAATTATTTTGGTATTCAACATTGTGTCAAGTCTTCTCCTAGAGCAAATGATGTTGTATTAAGTGAATAATCAAAGAGTATACATATATCAGGCAAATTCCCATTCATAGCGCACTGCCAGAGGTAGCAGAACTGTTCGTATGAATATCTGCGACTTTGACTCTTGACTAGAGTAGAAGTCCTCGTCTTTCTCCTGTGGAACTGCTGGTGGTTTTCAATGACTTGTCTTGTCATTGGAAGAGAACAGCAATGCCATGATGCTCCTTATCTGCATACACACTTATTAATAAACATTCCTCCAAATTTGATGTCCCATTCTTTTAACATAGGCCAGCTTTTCTAATTATGTGTTCAGGGTGCAGATTGAGTAGGTATGGTGAAAGGACACACTTTTCCTCATTTTATGCAAACAGGAATCCCATTTTTTTTTTTTAATGAATGACTGACTCTTTCTTGGTTTGGGGTTCTGGTTTCACTTGAGCACAACTAAATTGTGCTGGAATTCCCCTTCTTCAAAATCTTATTCATAGTTCATTCTGACACACCGTGGAGTGCCTCTGCATAGTCAAGAAACATCCTTCTGATATTACTTGCTTTGATTCACTTGATAGCAGTAATGGACATTTTTGTTTTGTGCCAGTTTCTGAATCCCATTTGTATTTCTAATAGCTCTTTATCATATCAATGAAACCATTTTTAATTATCTGCAGTAAAAATGGGCTTTCATGCCTTCCTAATGATAAATCATTATTGTTAAAAAATTACTGCATTCTTTTGAATAACCTTTCTTTGTTATGAGCAAAACTTAGGTTTCTTCCAATTGGTAGATTCTCTTGCATTATCTAAATTTCCTGGTAGCTATCTTACAAATTTCTTGATATAGACATTGTATCCATTTGTTAACACATATCAGTTAGTTTTTCATCTATACCTGAGACATTGTGTTTCACTCATACCTTCAATGCAGCTTGAAATCTTACCTTCAGACCATCACTTCTTGATTATCTTGTATACCTTAAATGATTGAACATCACCCACTTCATTTTGGTTTAGTGACTGTATGTTGTCTTTGAATCCTCTCTTGATGTTTCAATATTTTTCTCACAGAATCCTTCAGTATTGCAATGCAGACTTGATTTTTTTCCAGTTGTTTCTGCTTGGGTCAATTTGAGTGTGTCCATCCTTTTGCCAGTATATCACATCTTATTATAAAAATGTACTTTTTCTACACTAATTGCCCTTTGAAATCTTCCATTAAACTCTCTTACTTTTTTCTTTCAGTTCCTTAAGCTACTCTATGGTCAAGAGGAAGTTTCAAACTCTCTTCTGATAGTCACTTTGCTCTTCCTGTCATTTAAATTACTGTTTGCTTTCTTTATATATTATTTCTTTCATATCACATGAAGCGCATCGTTATTCATAATGTTCAACGGGCATATACTTTTTTCATGAACTCTAATTATAGCATTTAGGTTACTGAGTGTTTATGCTGATAATGTCAAATATAGTTGTTTAGTAGATTAGAATGTGCATCGTGATGTAGAGGATAGACCATATTTATGCAAATTTTGTTCTTTTCTAATTGAGGCATTACATATGATAGATCATTAGAAATTGAGTCATTGAATTGCATGATGATGATCTTTTTTTCCTGTACTAATTATAGCCTAGGGCATCCAGATGACACTGCTTGATAAGCGTTGACAGGGAAAGTCCACGAGCACTTCTTTGGGCAACGTACCCTCTCAAACTTATGTTGGCTTGCTATGAGTTTGAATCCATCACATGGTCCTCATGAGTTTGTTGGGATTCCATACTGCTGGATGTCTTTTTATGAGTCCCAGTGGTGTAGTGAATTATTTGTTAGGTTGATAACCTTGATATCACCTTTTTGCATCAACATACTGCTTCCATAAAGATTTACAGCCTCAGAAACAACAAAAGGAACTGTTCCCCCAGTCCTCTGTGGTGGTTATCATTTTGAAAGTAGTGGGCTTGGTTTTAAGTTCAAAGAACTTTCTAAAACATGGATACACACTGGGTTGGAGGTTCAAATCCAGCAGAAGCTCTCCAGGAACAAGGCTGGGCCTCCTACTCCCACCACCAGAGGGCAGTGACACTCCTCCCCCTCCAAAAAAAAACCCCAAAACATGGATACAAATGAATGTTTTCACTAGAGTGATATGAGAATATCCTGGATTGTAAGCATACTAACTTTAGCAGCATCAAAGAAAATAAATGCATTAATCTAAAAATCAAAACCCCAGGTGATTCCTGTATTACCTATTTAGGTTAGGAAAAATATGATATAAAGTCAGAAGTTAAAAAATGAACATATCCATATATACTAACACTTAGTGTAAGCATACACAATTTTAACTGCTATCAATTACTGCTTACCTTATCCTAACTCTGCTATCCTTCTGGTCTAATTAGACTGCACCATGCTGCTTTCTGGTCTTGGAAAGCAACCAGAACCTTGGAATAGACAGTGAACAAAGCTTCATGTAGGTTTTTCTCAGGGGCTCTGAGAGCATCACAATTGAACACAAAGCTGGTCTCTTTGGGGAGAGGTGCTTTCAATGACTTTGCAGCTCTCACTCCTCTGAATCAAAGGGCCCTCCGCTCCAGTGTCCCAAAGTCTTTATCCCCCTCCCCCAATCTCTCTTTATGTCCTTCATTAGAACAAGAAAATAGCACATTACTGCTTGCCTCCATGCATTTGAAGTGAGACCAAACTTAATTGACTAAATAATCAGAAAAAATAAATTGTCTATTTTACTACAGTGTTCTCATATCAGAAATGGATCCACTATCTACCAGTTCTTATTATTGAAAACTCCTATTTTCTTTGCTAACACCAACAACTCTAGATATTTGTATATTTTTGCTAAGTGTAATGCTATTGCCAAATATGTCTTATTCATATACTTTCGAGGCAATCTACAGCTCATTTAATTTTGTATTAGCCTCTTAAAGTAAATTTAAAAACAACAAATTGAACTCCTTAAGATGCTCTTTAAACCCAGTGTTTTCTGCACAATGTCCCAAGCATTTAATATACTTAAGTGCTTCCTATCCAAATGCATTACAAAGTTTTCATAGGTATAATGTGTGTATATTCTTTCGATTTTTTTTGTGTGTGCTACACACTGATGTGAGTCAAGTAGTGGTTATGCAGTAGTTGTAAAATATGACAGGTGCCCACAAAGAAACAGGCAGGTCCATAAAGAGTCCTCGAAAAGTTCAGAGACAAGAGGGAAGAGAAGCTCAAAACCAATAGGTAAAACAAGTTGAGGGGATGACTGTGGAACAGACAGTGCATTACCCATTAGTGAGTTCAGCTTGAAGTAAAGGCAGCTAAAACAAGTCCATACGAATTGAAGCAATCATTCCAACCTGAACTACGCCAAAGCAAAATCCTTTCTTGAGTCTATCCCACATGCATCTTCAGAATTAGATTTGATGTATGGAATACTGATAATGGAAACTTACGAGTTGTGAGGTGCTAAGAGCATCTACATGAAGAGATCAAAAGAAAGAAAAAAAACAAGAAAGAAATATTAAAATGAAATTGAGAACTCTGAAGTTTGTTCTTGAACATAAAGCAACTAAAGGTAATGGAAGAATTGATTAAGTAAGCAAACTGAACATGGAATTAAAATCATTTTAGTGTACAACTTTTCTAACACTCCACAAATCAATTATATCAAACATTTGTACATATGTTGTCATCTTCATATTCTAAACATTTACCTTCTATTTCACCCTTGGTATCATTTCCTCTTTCTTGTCTCCCATCCTCCCACCCCGGTGCCCCTTTGCTAATTAATAAATTATTATTGTTTTCATATCTTATACATGTCACCTTCTCCCTTTACCCATGTTTCTATTGTTCATCCCCCTGGAGGGGGGTGGGGGTTATGTGTCGATCATTGTCATTGATTCTCCCTTCCTCCTTGCTTCCCCCTACTTTCCCTCTACCCTCATTCCATTGCTACTCCATTTCTGATCCTGAGGGATTTATCTGACCTCTTTTGTGCATGTCATGAGTGTTTACTCTGTACCAGCGTGCATGTTCCAGTCCAGGCAGGACTGAATTTCTAAGGGTTCCTTGAGATGACATGCAAAGTGTTCTAATGAAATAGACAAAGGTGAAGAGAGAAAGTCAAAAAATAGCACAGCATATTTTAAGCTAAAAGAACTCAAACAGATTTTAAGCTAAAAGAACTCGAGCAAAATTTCAAATCCCCAGTATTGAAGGACTCTATGGGGGCGGGGGAGAATATTGAATGCTAAAAAAAATCAAGCAATCTGGAAGGCATGCACAGAGTGATCAGATCAAAATGAACAATTATTTCAAGGAGTAGCATGTGATCAAGAACTGATGGTGCTGAAGGAAAAATTCCAAGCTGAACTTAGATATTAGTAGGGAAAAAAGGGGGTGGGGCTTCAGATTCTGATAAAATACTAATAGAAATGGTTTATTAACCTGTGTATGTACGGAAGCATTCACTCATCTACGCCATGAAATTTGGCTGCCATCTACTTGGCTTTGCCCATTCCAAGGAAAGGTGATTCAAAGAATACAGGACTTATCAAAATGTCATTGATATCACATGCAAATGACAGTTTTAAAAAAATGATTCACAATGGATTGTTGACAGATATTTGCCATGAATGCAAGCT